>VXAV01001356.1:128751-147509 GCA_013399715.1 Alectura lathami
TCATGTTTTCCTTTTAAAAGAAAAAAAAAAAAAAAAAGTGATTGTATGGCTTTGAAGTCATGTGCTGTATTCAGTTCCACTGAAAAATTCATGTTGTCACCATAAATTCAGAAAAAATATTGACATGAGCCAAGTGCTCAGAAGACAGGGGAATATGTCTTCAAACATCTAATATAGAATGAATGTTAGCATTCATCATTAAAGAAGAAAGGTCATTCCCTTACTGGACACAGTCTTCTACTCTCAAATGATAAGGTTTAAAATAAAATTTGCTATCATAATGAAATGACAGATCTGAAAACTTAGCTGATCATAATGAATCGGGTTGAATTATTTTATTACTAGACATCTGCAGTTTATATAAAAAAGTGTTTTCAGCACAGTCATTGAGAGCATAATTCAAAAACACACTTTCATGACTGAAATGTCTCATGGTTGTCTTATGATTCTTAAATGTCAAACAACCTTTCAATCCATATGCAGTATTGCAGTGATGATTACATCAGCCTAGTATTAAGCCTTTCAGAAAGATACGTTGGAAAAAGTAAGTAAATTTTGAATTCCGAATCACAACTTGACAAGCAAAATAGCCTAAGATAACAAGCACTGCATGCTATCATATTTAGAAACTGAGTAGGGATACTCTGTTTTATTTCTGTTGCTGTTCTTTGTGCTTTCATTGTTGCCTCAAGTCATTTAGGTGTATTTTTGCTTTTATGTACAAGAACATAGATGCAGGGAAGATAGTAATATATTGCTCCCTGAACTGCATAGTAGTCAAAATATCATTGTGGTTGTGGTCTACTAAATAAAGAAATGAATATTACCTACTGATTAAATCATTTTGTGGTTTTGTNCTGTTCCATGTCCATAAACAGATTCAGAACTGGCATTGCAGACTCCTCAGTACCAGTCTGCCAGATACAATTCTGAAGATCAGCTTAGTCAGCTCATACTCCATCCTTATTTATATCTCTTTGCTTTCTGTTCAGACTGCCACCAAGATGGTGTAATCAGGCAGCTTTATCTGTAAAGAATATTATTAAAAACAACAGAAAAAAAATCAGAAACCCTAAAAGCATCTGCTTTACTCAGAGACAATAAATGCTAAGTTCTTTTGGATGAAACTTCAGACCACCATCTATCTGGACTGACTTAGAGCTAATAGGAAAGACTGTTCTTGCTTTCCTCCATCCACTCCAAGAAGTGTAATTACCATTTTCCTGTCCAACTCCTTTCTAGATTTTCAGTCACAAAACACATCATCCAAAACCAGTGTAAATCAACATCACCATTAACTAAACCTTATCAAGTGACAATTACATAACCTGACTCAGGATCCAGCTTAGTGAACTTGCCAGAGAGCTGAGCATCATTTACCAGCATGGGTATGTTTATAAATCCACCAGGTATGAAAATCCAGATCTCTGCGGTTGAAGTCTCTTCTCTTTTCATCCCTCCAGTCAGGAAGGCATAACTCTTAAATCAAATTTCCTCACGCTACTATGCTCATAAATATAACTGCTTCTGTTCTAAGCCAGCAATCTAAAGGGAAAAAAGCCACAAAGCGTTTTGTACTCAGAAGCCTCTAAAGAACGGGCCAGGTCCTCAAAAGGCATAGCTGTATGAAGGACATAGATTCTGGGCTGAAGGTTTGGAAATCTTGATACATTTGAGAGCATTCTCTTTACATTCTGTAATGTAAAGCTACATCTGGAAGCTGAGGATAAAGGGCAGGAGATAAAACGCAAGTAGCATTGCACTGGGTAGATGCAGTCTTCTTACCTCATGGACTTGCACGTATTTATGATATTTTTTTAAATGCTAGTCAAAGTTGACTCATAATTCCAGCACCTATGGATCCCTCTTGAGTCTTAACATAAAGAATAGAGAAAATAAATGAATAAATAAAACACATCTGAATGCATCTGTTGTAGCACTAAACTGAGAGGCAAAACTTACCACTTCGGGCTCAGGGCTGTACTACCATTATCATGTGATTTGTGGTTGATAGCTTATTCATCTTCTACAGCTGGAGCTAGTCAGAAGCAAGCTCCTATCTGTCTCAGCAGTCTGTACAGATTCTTCTAAATCTTTCCCAAATGCAGCAGCTATCTCATTAAGGCATGTTTTTGTCTCCACTTGGATTCTTTTGTACTATTGGCCTTGCCAATAGGATGGCAGCTATGATTTTTCACATTTAATAAGAAAGTCACTTATTAGACGTCTGTATCACTGAAACCATGCAGGCTTTGCTATTAGTGTCATGAGCAGAACGAAGTCCTTAGATCAGCGGACCGCAATTTTGCCTACTCCTAAGCTAAACCAAACTAGAAGTAATAGACTGCCCGTTTTTACCTTGACAAGTTTTAATATTGAGAATAATACTGCAATAGGGTGGCATTTTCACCTTAACATTTATTTCCTTTATCTGCTCCTCTAATTAGAAAACCTGTGTCCAAACAAAATTTGCTATATAACTTCAGCAGGCATTTTTTCTTGATGAATCCAGTTTTCAGTGAGAGCATTTCACAATTTAGACAAAGTCAGAATGCACTTTTTTGTTTTCAATGCTTTCTGTATTCTGAGAATACGTTTCTACTTTTACTTCCTTTCAGAGCAATTCAGAATATTGATTAAATTTGAAGGAGAAACGTGTACTGGAAAAAAAAAAAAAAAAAAGCTTTCAGAATAATGGAGTACATCGCTTTTGAGATATTTCAATGCTTGTAAAACTTACAAAAAACGTCAATTCATTGTTTCCGTAATTCCATTGGTTGAAATATTCAAACCAATGCTCTTTACGTTTGACAATGCTATATTGAAATTTTATGTTAGCCTTTCCTGTTTAAGGATTGCAAACATCAAAAGCAGGAAAAGATTTTGAAGAACAGATTAAGAGCTATTTATATATAACCTACAGAATTTTATTTAACAGAATTTCTTTCATTACGTCTTATTAAATGTTTAATAGACTGCTTGTATCCAAAATTCCAAAAATCTCAGAAGTAAAAATATGAATTCTACATTGAAGACTGTACGAAGTGCAGAATTTCAGCTATGAGTATATCATACTAGTCAACATCCTAACAGCGCTATGTCAGGACTAGTACGATTCTTCTCTACTGCCCATTTGTGGGAAGTATTCCTTATGTAATATCATCCATAATATTTACTTTTCACAATACATTTGATAAAGCCATATAATCAAATCTCTTTGATTTGGACCCTGAAATCATTATCACAGAATCATCTAGGTTAGAAAAGACCTTCAAGATCACCAAGTCCAATCATCAATTTTACCTACCAATCCCACCAGTAAACCACGTCCTTTTGTGCCACAAAACCATGCCCTTAGTGCAGTTACGATTGTCTCCTGAAAAAAAACATAGAATCCTAGAATGGCTTGGGTTGGAAGGGACCTCAGAGATCCTCTAGTTCCAACCCCCCTGCCGTGGACAGGGCTGCCAGCCACTAGCTCACTAGATCAAACTGCCCAGGAACCCATCCAGCCTGGCCTTGAGCACAGCCAGGGATGGGGCAGCCACAGCTTCTCTGGGCAGCCTGTGCCAGTGCCTCACCACTCTCTCAGGGAAGAATTTCTTCCTGATGTCCAACCTAAACCTCCCCTCTTGCAGTTTTAGCCCATTCCCCCTTGTCCTACCATTATCCACCTGTGTAAAAAGTCGGTCCCCCTCCTGCCTGTAAGCTCCTCTCAAGTATTGGAAGGCCGCAATGAGGTCTCCCCGGAGCCTTCTCTTTTCCAAGCTGAACAATCCCAACTCCCTCAACCTTTCCTCATAGGAGGGGTGCTCCAGCCCTCTGATCATTTTGGTGTACTGAAAGCAATCCTCACCTAGCTTAAAGAATGAAATGGAAGCATTTTGTTTTTCAGGCAAGGATCTCATGGTGCTTCCCATATAAAGGATTCTACAATATATTTTAAAGGTTTCAAATTATAAAACACATTTTTTTAAAGATAAAATTCTATGTGAATTCCTTTCTTAGAGCTAATCACAGTCAGATAATAGTACTACTGCCTTAAGTGTATTATTCAGACGTACATAGCCATAAACCTCTGTTTCAATGTATATACTTCTGTGAGACTGAAGAGCTACACATCTTTCATCTACACATATCAATACAGTTAATGTCACTTTATGAAAGCCAACTCAATTTGGCTATATAGCACCTGCTATTTCTATCCTGCTATGTGTTATTTTTAATAAAGTATGATCTGATCATCATAAAGTAATCCTTAGCCTTTATCAATGCAAGAAGGCAAGCATATTTGCTATGTGGACTGTAACTACTCACTTTCATATGTAGGTGTAAATACCTCAATGACATCATTTTTTTTTGAAATTTTCTAAGAAAGAAAAGCAAACAGTATAATTCATTGTCACTCTTAATCTCTGATTAAGGAAGGGAGACAGTGCCTCCAGAGAACTAGAAGTAGTTCCTGCAATTGTGTCATAACTTACTCTAGATAATGTTTATTTACAGTTTTTCTTATAGTTGTCTTTTCATATTTCCTTACAGACTGAATTTTGTGAGGAAACTTCTGCACTTCCTTAAAATCAGTACACAACTTCTGATCAAAATGCTAACTTTACCTTTTCTTATTTTGCTTATTATGCAGTACACATCTCCTAAATTCTGTAATACTTTTTCACTTTTTTTTTTTTTTTCTTCAAATTTTGAAGCATTTTCCCTCTCTGAGGTTAGAATGCTAATTAGAAAGTGTATCTATAGTGCTTCTTAATATTCGTCACTCTAGGACAGCATTGCAGATTATTTCTTTTACAGAACAGGCTCAAATTTCAAGAAATATTCACATAATTATAAAATGCATTGATTTAAATCAATGTAATATGAATTATTTGTTCTGTATGACTGGGAAGCTTATTTTTTCAGAAGAACTGAATATCCACTTCTACAACGATTATTTACAACATTACATTGTAACCTATAATTTGCATTCTTTGTTGGCTAATTATCATTCATGGTTGGGCCTCTCTTCAGAATTTAGAAATTTTAGATAACATTTGGCCAATTTGCTGCAGTTTCATTTGATTAAAAGTATACTGAAAATACGTTGACATCTAGCTCTATATCCAATAGCTTATAATATTTGTACTTCTCTCACCAAATCTAGATGAATTAGATTTATTTGTAATCATAGCTGACAGACATATGAACACGCTATCAAAAGTTTTAAGTAAAACAGATTGATATGTGCATGGATAGAGACCCAGAAAAACAATACTTGCTATGCATATCTCAGATGTGGGTATCTCGTTTGAATGTCATAAATGAACAATTTATGTTAGTCCAGACTTTTTTGATTTATGTTTTCAATTCCATGTTAAAATAATATCAGTGTATTTTCTCTGAGGTTTTAGACTGCAACCACAGAGGAAGTTAAGATAGTTGTAGCTATAGCCAAAGCTTATAAACAGGTCTGTCACCTGCATACAAGTTCTTCACTTGTAGGTCTTTTAGATTGTAAGCTCTTTTGGACAGCAACTGACAGGTATACTATCGTGTGTCATCCTTGCCCACAACCGCAACCTCTTTGTCTGCCACAAGGCAACAACAAAAGCACAATGCTTCTACAGGCAAGAAGAGTTATAAATACACTCTCTTACAAAAGTAAGATGTTCCCTTTACTCCTAACACAATGAAAACGAAGTGGTCTTCTCAAAAATATATATATATCACATTGCAAAAACTACTGCCATAAGCAGTAGTTAATTTTAATTACAACTAGTTTATTTATTACAAAGAACATATATTTCCTGATAAAAGACTGAGAAGATAAAAGTATAATGCTAATTGGACCCAAACAGATTTAGACATCTTCTATTCCTCAGCTAAGAAAATAAACTAAATCTCAGGCTACAATCACTATTTTTTATTTATCATTTGAACCATCGGGATTTCTTTGGAAAACAAAGTTACCATCAGAAATGTGCCTAAAACCTATAAAGTGTTTGTTAATAAGCAGTCTGATTCTGAACTAAGTCTAATTCATAGTTTATTGGAAAAGATAAATAGCATAAGATAGATGGACAGTACCTCCCCTCCCTAGACTCCCCACCTTGTAGCTGTTTGAATAGCAAGCATCACATAGTAGAGACATGACTGTGTCCTTCCCCCTTCCCTTGTTGCCATGAAAGTGGGCAGATTTCCAGAGATGTAGTTCAAGTGCCACCAGCTAACTCCAATTAAATGTGAAGTGCAGACTAGACGTAAGCTGAAACCTCCTCCATTATGAGCAGGGCTGCTGCTAACGTCAGGGCTCATGCTAAAGATCTGTGATAATGTTATAATGTTCAGCCCCACAGGAGAGAAAAAAATACTGCGGTTTGGGAAAGACGGCCCTGGGGGCTTGTCCTGTGTTCATGATGGGGCCCGAGGGCACGGCATGGAGCTGCGTCAGGGGAGGGACAGGCTGGGGGTTAGGGAAAGGTTCTGCACCAGGGGGTGGTGGGCATGGAACAGGCTCCCCAGGGCCGTGGGCACGGCCCCAGGCTGCCAGAGCTCAAGGAGCATCGCTCTCAGACACAGAGTTTGGGTTGGTGCTGTGTGGAGCCAGGAGTTGGGCTCAGTTATGCTTGTGGGTCTGTTTCAACTTGGAACATTCTATAATTCTAATTCTATAATTCAAGTATGTCAGTTGTTTTATGACTATTATGTCCAGTCAGAAGTACTCAGGACCTTGTTGCATTAAGTAAACCTGATCGTACAGATAGGTACAGGAATTTACAGGATGAAGTGGGCTACAAATGCAGATGTTTATATTTGTATCTAAATGTCTAATGACATCTAAGATATCTGTAGACTAAAAACTTTCATTACTTAATCCCTTTATAAAATGTCACAAATATCTATCCTCGTTCTGCCAATGACAACAACTTTGCATGCCTGCTGCTTTCAGCCAATGTTAGGCTTTCTCCCATGTCTTCCCATGTTTGGAAAATCATTGTTACTGGAAATCACAAGGTCTTACGCTCTGCTAAATTTCCCTCTAAACCTTACATTTACTGCAATCCCCTCAAAAGGACTGTTGTCCATCATTGATGGAATACGCATGGAGCTGAAGCTTCGATCCTCTGTTTTAACATGAATATATTTCCACTTGTTTATGAAACACTCCTACATTGCTTTTCCCTTTCTAACTTACTTCCACATGGTGTGTCCTTTTGACATGCAAATGACAAACAGTATGAATTGTCGCTCTCTCCCTTGTCATACTTTACACGTATTCAGGCACAAAATTGATTCCAGTTTTCGTTCCCATGTTCTCTCTAATGCAGATAAATCTATTATTAGCAGGAGTAAAAGCAGTGGTAACAGAGAAAGCAAATATACTACACTTTAGGTCCGCTCTCAAGAGTAAAATATTTTTACCAAAAAAAAAAAAAAAAAACCCTGTCTTTTCAAATAGATCTTAAATATGAAGCACAAAATTTAAAAGCTCTTCTCAGCCATAACCCCAGAAAGAGATAATACAGACATATTCTCGTGTTTCTCACTCGTGGCTCCTTCCCTTTTCCAGTGTGCAATCTGTCTTGGTGTAGGAAAAATAATTCATTTTTCATGTTTTTCTGTTTGGTACACAGATAGATATATTTATTATAAAGAAAATCAAACTTTCTGTTGGAGTACCTCTTATGTTATTGGGACAGGGCTTTAATTCTGTCTTTGTCTTTCATAATCCATTAATTCATATACCCTATCACCACATGTATAATATAATATATTATATATATTANTGCAGCTATTTGTGATGAAAGTAAACTTTCTAGATCATAAATCTTCCTATCAGTATTGTCTGTGCTCTGCTATTAATACAAAAGCCATAGAAATTATTCAATTCCAGACACAGAACAAATCACACACCAAAATGTGCGTATCACACAAAAATGTGACTCTTGCTTCTTCTGTCAGAATAAAAAGGTTTAACTGAAAATGTCCAGAATATAAACTGTTAAATAAAACGAAATTATATTAGTTTGAACTATACAAGTATCTTTATATTTATTCATTAGAAAATTTATAGGACTGTACTATTAACACAGTGAAATTTAATTTCAATGTGCATCTCTACACATTTGCAGGAGTTTTTCTTGAGTAGGAAAAAGAAAAGATTTTCATGACTGTAACTCTTTGGTAGCATTTATCAAGTAAAGTGCAAGATTTTCCTGATGCTACTTACAAAATGTTACTTTATGCAAGTTGCTTTTTTTCATTTACAATAATCTTACTACCCATAAAAAGATTCTATTATTTCACATATTTTATTACCTGAGACCTGATAAATTAGTTATCTTCTCCTGAGAAAGAGGATAACAGTGGTATTCAGAAAGGCCATGTAAAGAAAATTCAACAGTCGCAATATATTATACTTGTTCTTCTCTTATAAAAGTCAAGAAGAATATAATTTTTACATTTCTTATAATAAATGATCATGCGGTCCCTAAATTAGAACATGCTGGTTTTAAACAGCACGGTTTAGTAGATTAATTTTGAAGCATGAAATATTCGGTATGGTGTCTATGTCTATAACTTTCTATTCTACTCTATTTTTCATCCATTGTGCGAATAGCAAATCCTTCAGACTTCTACCAAAATCTAATGACTATCTGGAAATTGTGTAACATCTGAACAAAGTAGAAAAGATTTTTCCCAATATGTATTTCTGTCATGACAAAGTTTTAAAATTCCTCATTTTCTGTCACTCTTTCATTAGTGCTACTGCACAGGTATGGATTCTCAAAGCAGTAGAGTAGCGTCTATAGGATTAAATAATCTTCTTATTGCCCTTATTGTAATAATGATCTATGTTCGTATATTTATTATCTCCAATGAAATAAAACATATATATATACACAACATTTCTATATTCCCTTTTATTTATGACCAGCAGTTATATGTCAATCACCTAAAATTCTACAACTTGATTCTAAAATTATGAAAAGGCTATTATCTAATTCAAATCTTGAAATGATAGATGTAATATGCAGACTTCTGTCTCTACTTAATGACAACATACTAGAAAAAAGACTAAAATCATACTTCTACAGGTCTCCTGTTACCTAAAATCATATGCAAGAATGAAATTACACCAGTTTTTCTATCTGGAAGAGAAAACAGAGACAAAAACTAACAAAAGCATGTTGACCTATTTATATTAATTCATAAATTACCTTTTTGTTTAGTACCAAATATACTGCATAAATAAAACCATTTACTAATTTAATTAAATGAAAGAACTAGCCTGTTACAATTTATTTTTGGGAAAAGTAAGCAATGCATACTGCCTGACCATATGGTCTTTTCATCCTGTTGGCTAATTACCTACAAATTGCTGTACCAGTTTTACTGCTGCTGGTTATTATTAACTGGAGTATGTTTTCTCCTGAGGATTGTTCCTCTCTTCACAACTTTTCAATTTCACCAGAGAAAATGCATTTAGCATTCATGATGCTTAATGGACTGAATTACAAGTGAAACCTTCTACAATCAAATTCTGCAAAGAAGAGACACATCTCAAACAAAAAGTGGATTGAACAAAAGTTACAGTCATATAGATGGTGATGCTTTAAAACTAGAAGTTGAAATTACTGAATACAGTTATATTTGCATCAGGATTTTCTTGTGCTTTGAAAAAACAATGTAGCCCTGGGCATATACTCTGACAAGCATTAAAATGATGCAATAATGATTTTTGATATAGAAAGCAATTAGCATTTTTTAATGATCTATTCTGTAGAAGCCATGTCTAATTTAGGGCATCTGCTTCTAACAATACTTCGCCATCCATGTATTAGAGTTTAAATCTTAATTATTGCTTTTGCACTATAAGAACACTAACATAAATATCAATTATGGAAACTACAATCACTTGCAGAATACAGCTGAGACATTCCTGCCAAGCAGACAAAACTAAAAGAATAAGTAAAATCCTTTTTAAACCACCCTGCAGCCCAGAAGATGCTTGAAGTTCCACTCTTTGATTAACAACTAATTATGCAAATTCATATCTACAATTCCAGTAGCTAAGAATAAATGACTTTGCCTAGCTTATTTATATCACATATACACTTTATATTTCTCTTTCATATGATTATATTGTCCAGGAAACAAATCAATTTTCTAAGATCAATAATTATTCAGATATTCCTCTAGTAGCAGCCCTGTAAACATCAACACAATAAAAGAAGAAAACCAGAAACAAAAGAACAAAAAACTCTTTTTCTCTGTTTTCTAGAATTAAAAAGCATAGAAACAGTTTTGATGTACTGTTAGACAAATGTTCATCTGTTGCACTTCCAGGTTTAGCTTGCCAAAAGTGCTAACTAGAAGGCAATTTCCATACTTTATACTAAATGTACATGTCTACAAAGATAAATGTATCATATTTTTCCTTTAGGTATGTGCATACATCAGAATGTTTCTCAACTGTAAGATACTTCACATATAACTGTATAACTAATGCATCTTTATTATGAATACACTTGGCTTCCAAGAAAAAAATACATAATCATTTAAATAAACTTTTCCTCATTTGCATAAAATGCACTAATTGGAAAGTTACAAATAAATTAAATATCATCGATATATTATAGATACATTTTTTTTTTTCATGTAGCTAGTCATCTTAAGCTACCAGTACACTCATACCAATTGTCTGATGTTGTACATCCTTGTTCTTTCTCATTTCTAGTAAAGAACCTATAAATACTAGGGTTAAGTAGGAAATGCAAATTACCATGACCAAACTACACATTTTAATCCTGCCTACTTACACAATGTGTAATGGAGTTTATGGTTTCTTCTCTGTCATATGCTCAGTATGAAGACACTTCATTGAAATATCTTTCTTGAATTCAGTAAGACTTCTGAAAATGTCTCTCATGAGTTTCTCACAGTGTAGCTGATGAAGTACTGGCTGGATGAGAGAACAGTGAAATGGACTGACAACTGTCTGCATGGCCATGCCCAAAGGGTGGTGATCAGCAGCTATAAGTCCACTTTGAAGCCATTACCTAGTGGTGTACCCCAGGGGTAAACACTAGGTAAAGTCCTATTTAACATCTTCACTAATGATCTGCACGATGGGACAGAGCGGACCTTCAGAAAGTTTGCTTGTGACACAAAACAGAGAGGAACAGGTGATACATTAGATAGTAGTGCTGCCATCCGGAAGGTCCTGGGCAGACTGGACAAATGGGCTGACAGGAACCACATGAAGTTCGACAGGAAGTGCAAAGTCCTCCTTTGGGGTAAGATAACCCCAGTACATGCTGGAGATATCCAGTTGGAAAGCAGTTTTGCAGAAAAGGATCCAGGGTTCCTGGTGGACATCAAGTTGAACCAGCAATATGCACTTGCCAAAAAGATTAATGTTATCATGGGCTGCATGAGGAAGAGCCAGCAGGTCAGGGGGTGATCCTTGCCCTCTATTCAGCACGGGTGAGTACTGTGTCCAGTTCTGGGCTCCACAATACACGAAAGACATGGACATACTTGAGAGAACCCAGCAAAGGGCAACAAAGATGATTAAGGGACCAGAGCATATCTCTCATATGAGGAAAAGCCAAGATATCTGGGACTGTAAAGCCTAGAGAAGAGAACCCTTTGTGTTGATGTGCCCAAACAGAAACACAGAATATCCTGAGTTGGAAGGGATCCCCAAGAATCATTGAGCCCAACTCCTGGCTCCACATAGCACCACCCCAAATCCAAACCCTGTGTCTGAGAGTGGTGTCCAAATGCTTCTTCAGCTCCCTGGGGACTCTGGGGAGCCTGTTCCCTGCCCACCACCCCCATGCGCACAACCTTTTCCTAACCCCCAGCCTGACCCTCCCCTGACACAGCTCCATGCCGTTCCCTCGGGCCCTGTCGCTGTCCCCAGAGAGCAGAGCTCAGCGCCTGCCCCTCTGCTCTCCTGGGAGGAAGCTGTAGGCCGCCATGAGGCCTCCCCTCAGCCTCCTCTGGGTACGGGTGGCCCTTTGGGCTGCCAGGGCACACTGCTGACTCACATTCAAACTGCTGTCAGCCAGAACCCCCAGATCGCTTTCTATGGGGCTGCTTTCCAGACTCTCATCCTCCAGTCTGTACATGTAGCCAGGGTTGCCCTGTCCCAAGTGCAGAATCTGGCACTTGCTCATTTTAAACTTCATGCGCTTGGTGATTGCACAGCCCTCTAATTTGTCAAGATCTCTGCAAAGCCTCTCTGCCCTCCAGGGGGTCAATAGCTCCTCCCATTGTACGGTTGTCCTCAGACTTACTCAGTATACCTTTGAGTCTTGTATCATTGATGAAAATAATAGAGAACTGGCCCTAAAATGGAGCCCTGCGGAACCCCACTAGTAACTGGCTGCCCAGCTGATGAAGGGTTATAGTACAAGGGGCTACAAGTCCAACCTATCAGCCAATTGTTCATCCATTGCATTATGTATTTGTCTAGGAATATGCTGGACATTTTGACCAGGAGGACACTGTGAGAAACAGTATTGAAAACTTTTCTGAAATCAAAAAAAGATAACATCATCTGGCTTCTGTCATTCAGCTAGGTGGGTAACCTTGGCATAATAGGAGATTAAGTTTGTTAAACAGGACTTTCCCCTTGTGAACCCATGTTGGCTATGAAATATCTGAAAGGAAGATGTAAAGAACAAAGAGACTCTTTTCAGTGGCATCCTGTGACAGGACAGTGTGTAACGAATATGAATTGGAACAGGACGTTCCATTTGAACTTGGTTGGCAACCCTGCCCATGGCAGGGGGTTGGAACTAGATGATCTTTGAGGTCCCTTCCAATCCAAGCCATTCTATGAGCTTCAGAAAAATGTTTTTACTGTGCAAGTGGCAAACGTTGCCCACAAAGGTTGTGGGGTCTCTGTCCTTGAAGATCTTCAAAAGGTGCCTGGACGTGGTCCTGACCAACCTGCTCCAGACTGCTGTGCTGGAGCAGACAGTTGGACAAGATGACCTCCAGGGGTCCCTTCCTACCTCAACTATTCTGCGATATCTAAGTCACTACAACTAAAATTATATCTGTCACAGTTCTCCAAATATCACCTCCATATACTTTAGTATTTACCCTGGCATCACAACACCTTTCATACCATGTTCTTACACGTTACAATGTTCTTCAAAGCATAGCTCAGTCTTACCTTCATTTCAGCTATTCTTTCTTATTTTCTATGCCCTGTCTCTAAAACCTACTGTTTAACAGAGCTGAACAGGAGCCAGATTTTGTACCTCACAGAACACTGAGATGCCAGAAATGTTCTGCTCCAGATTTTCAGACTGGATAAATAGGGAAAGGGGAAAGAAACAAAAGTAACCACCTGACAGCTGACACATGCATTTGCAAAATATTTAAGTTTGCAGTCTGCAAGAGGTAAAAAGGGAACATTAAGCTAATGGTTATTGTGGGATAGGGCTATCATTTCCCTTTATATTTTGACCAGAAATTCCAACAGAGCCTAGGAAAATCTTTTTTTGATGAAAGTATTATTCAAATTCAACTAGCAAATGATTTCTGACAAAAAGACATCTGCTTAGAATATTCCCAACCAGCTGTTCTCTAGTCTTTTCTTCTCCCATATTACAGCATTTTCAGTCAGTGTCTTGGCTCCTGTGTCCATACAGATGCTTTTTTTTTTCCCCAACATTCCTTAACACCAGTAAAGGAGAGATTTTGTTTCATCTATGTTTTTTCAGAGAACCTGACAAATTTTGCTTATGAACTTAGAAGACCTTCCTGATATCTATCTCATTTCAGGTATTTGCATGTCTCCCATTGCCAAAATATGGAGTGCCAAAGTATTAGGAGCCTTTTCCCCATCACTTTCAGAGCTGATTGTCAAGGTGGCAGGAAAATCCCTCAACATTTTACTGACTAAATCCAAAGTCATATATCTGTGACAGAGCAGAGTAAAGAATCCAGATCAGACATTTCTGCTCTTAGTACTCTGTGAGGTAAGTAACAGCTTTCTTCTTTTACTCTATTTTTTTTAAACTGACTGTTTTAGTGCCGTATTAGAGATCAGAAATGCCAGTTTGAAACAATCAAGTCTGACTTCATTGAAACAATGTCTTCTGTGGCATAAGACAATTAATAAGGAACCATTATCTTTCTCCTATCTATTTTACTTCTTTCCCACAGCATGACCAAAATTAGGTTAATTAGCACTGTGCTGGGGGAAATAAAATCACTTTATTTAGATTAACAGTTTTGGGCTGGCCTCATTATAAGGTATGGGACTATTAATAAAAAAAAGAAAAATGGAGTCACAGTCCAGATTTAAGTTTTCAAATAAATTCCCTGTCAAAGATGTAGTAAACTTGAATTAGAGTCTTTTCCTATGAAATACATATACATCTATATGTATAAAAATTTAAACCGGCAATGTAGATCAAATATATTCATACTGTTGTATTTTTGGTAGAAAGTGATGTATTCATACAGAATTTTCTTATATATTTTTTAAGATTCGCATGCATAATAAAATCTATTTTAAAAACGGAAGATCTACCACCCACCTGGGAAGCTGTAAATACTGCACAAGTGAATTAAAAAAAAAAAAAAAAAAGACTAAACATGTAGTTTCAGTACAGCTATCTGAAATAACTTCCATGAGAGTTTTCGCCTCCTAAGTAGCTCAGGAGATAGCAGTCAGTCAAATGACACACTGCCCAGATTGATTGCATTAGCAGCACTAAGCAGCTATTGTGTTCTGATCTCTGACAACACCACTGAAACTCTTCTGCCAAGCTCACTGTTCTTGAGCTCTGCATTTCAGATTTGGAATAAAATCAGATGAATGGAATTGCTGAATTACACCTTAAGTTAATAATGCAGTGAATACTAGTCTTAGAAATGAAAATGTTTTCTTAAGTGCTCTAAAACAGCAGAATCCCCTTCATGTCAGCATGCCTGTGTCATTTTACATTACTTGAGGATCTACCTAAAAAGTACAAACAGACTCACTGATCTGATGAGTAGGGCTTCAAACTAGGATATGCTGGAGAAAGCTTATCAACATATATACAGGGGCAGTGAGGAAGAGACCAGTGGACAACGTGATGAGGGAGGCATTCCCATTCTGAAAGCAGCATGACAGAGTTCATCTCAAGTGCATTCACATAAATACATATAGCATGGGGAAAATACAAGAAGGATGAAAAATCCATGTGCAGTTATAGACTTAGGATCCCACTGGATTAGAGATGTGGAAGAATAGCTTGTATGACTGGAGTACTGAAGTGGGTGGATCACAGGCTCTTCAGGAAACATAGGCTGGGAAGTTTAGGATGTGGTGTTGTCACCAACAAGTGATTAAACAGCCAAAATCAAGTTGTGGCAAGCCGTCAGTATGCTGCAGAGCCAGGCTTCTGAACCTCTAGAAACTTGTGAAACAGGCTGACAAGAACCTCACAAAGTTTGACAAATAATCCTGCATATGAGATGGAAAAAAAAAAAAAAAAAACACAATTACAGGTGTGGTTACAATTAATTATGGACGGTGTGCAAGCTGACTAGAAAGGACCTGAGGGTCCCAGGGCACATGACTCAGCAGTATGCTCTTGCTGCCCAGAAACCCACTGGTCTGGTGGACTGCAATAGCAACACTCTCTTCAGCATTTGTGACAATGCATCTGAGGTCCCATGACCAGTTCTGGGCTCACCAGTCCAAGAAAGACTTGACGTACAAGAGCAAGCCCAGCAGAATCCACTACATGCAAGCTGATGCTGGGAGCAGTAGCTGTGACCTGCCCTAGAGGTGGCTGAAGAAGGATGTTACAGCTCTGTTCATCTTCCCAGTGGGAGCGCACAGAGACAATGCAGCCAGACTCTTCTCATCAGTGCCCACGGATGGGAAAAGAGGCAACAAGTTGGAAGACTGAAAGCTGTAGTTACGTACAAGGAAAATATTTACACCATAAGGACGGTCAAACACCAGAACAAGGTAGGCAGACTGGCCTGCAGTTTCCACCCTTGGAGAGATTCAAAATCTGACTGGGTATTGCTCTGAGCAACCTGACACTGTATTGAGGAGTGAGTTGGTTTCTGAAGGTCCCTGTCCACCTAAATTCTTCTTTCTAAGAAGAAAATCAGGCTGTAATTTCAAACAGAAACTAATATTTGTTTCATTGTGTAACCTGGAGTTTTACAGTGTAATAAAGCTTTAGTTAAATAGATCCTGGTGTGTCTGTTCCCTCACTGCCACATACTCTTTTCTAATTTTCTTATTCTTTGAGGAGGAAAATTGGACTTCATAAGACTTAAATCAAGTGTAGCAATATTGGCCCTCTAGGGATAAGCCCATCAATACAATTACAAATGCATTTCTTGAAAGAGGCATACACATGGCTACAAGAGTAACATTTCGAGTTTATGGACAATTCTTGGCCAGCAGCAATGTCATTTTTATGTTATATATCAAACACATTCTGGCAACACAGCTTTCTATAATGCTTTTATTTTATTATTAATGTTTCTCTATTTTACTTAACAAAATACTATTTGTTTTCATCACTTTTCTGTTTAGTTCCTATGTGGCTGGCACTCAGTGCATTCTGCTGTCTTTGTGATTTATGAGTTTGCTGATTCTCAGTTGTACTACTGAAAATAAAATCCTGTACAAGAGAAAATAATTTGGAATTGCTTAATATGCCCTGATGAGCGTGGTAATTATTTCACAAAAGTAGATTTGCTGTCACCTTTCATTGTTGAAGCAACACCATCATGGCAGGCTTAATGCTACTAAAATAAATACCACAATTGTTTAATACATGAAAATGTTATTGGCCATGTACAATGAGTGCTTTAATTTCTTCACCATACAGTGAATTTACACAAGTCTTTTCCATGATTTATAGCACAAACTGTCTTATGGCTTGTAATTTGTCACACTCTAAAGGGTCTTGGGATACAATTTTATGAAAAGTTATATAAAAGTTAGTTTTTATTACAAAATGCTAGAAAATATGTTCACATTGCATCATGGCCCTGGAGCCCTATAATCAGATTTCAAGGAGTGAAATAAATGTAACAGAAAATGCTGGGGAAGCCCTCAGTGTAAGAAAAAAAAAAAAAAAAAAAAAAACTGATTTTTTTTTTAAGATATTCCACATAACAGCTTGAGAGCTAGCTTAACAATATTCAATTTTCATTTATTCAAACAGTGGGGCATGGACTGTTTGTAAACATTTGTAACTGTAACATTATAACTGTTACAGTCACAAATGTAACATTTA
The DNA here is from genome assembly GCA_013399715.1 of Alectura lathami. Taxonomy (NCBI): domain Eukaryota; kingdom Metazoa; phylum Chordata; class Aves; order Galliformes; family Megapodiidae; genus Alectura; species Alectura lathami. The sequence goes on from VXAV01001356.1 coordinate 146,034, forward strand.
CATTTATACATTACAATGCACATGTAACATACATTGTACAATGTTACAATGTAACTGTACATTGTAACTGTTTGTAAACATTGTAAACATGCACTGTTTGTCAATCACTTACACTGATTGTAAACATGTCATTTCAGAGGACCTGACAGCCCACAGCATTTCAGCTGTTGATAACACTTGTGTCCATACCTTAAAAAGCATAATATATTCTGGGCAGCAGCTTTGTCTGACTTCTGAATGTTTTCAGTGTAAAATTTAATCATGTATTTATGGACAAGTATGTCTAAAACATGCTTTTCATTGCTTGTTTCCTTGATTTCTTTCAGACAACCAGATATGAAGCCTTTTCATTGCTAAAAGATAATCACTTGTTGAAAGTAACACCTCCTCAGTCTTACTTTACGTCTCCAAACTTATATGTAATTTTTGCTCACCATGTTTGCACCTCTGCCTTTGCTTGTCCCACTCCTACCCAAAACCAAAGCAGTTTCTAGTGAAAAATAAGCAGTGCAGGAGAACATCTATCTGAACAGTAGTTATGCAATGTTAATTGTATCTCAAGGTGGACACAAGCTTTTAAGGCTTAGACCTTGCTTACTTTCCTCATTCATTTGCAGAATTTCTAGGAACGTGAATGTTTTTTTTTTTTTTTTCAGATTTAGATGGAAGTTAAGAACGCAGTGTACCTCTGTACTGCCCAGATTCAATTACTGATTAACACACTCCAGTGATCTAAGCATTAGAAGTTCATTTCAACTCATTTTTAGTATCACTGTTGTCCTCAGAAACATGGCACTTCTCACTCCAGCCAAGCATTTCACAAACATCTTGACCAAGTTACACTGCTTATACATTCTGTTTAGCAAGAACATCTCTACTGAAGACAGGATGGCAAAGTACGCTTAAATATTTTCCTGCCATCATGTAGTTTCTGTGAATTAAGAGGCAACCCCAGTATGTCAAAGAAACAGCGCAGGTGCAAGTAGGTCTGAAACTCCTACCCATTTCTACGTATCCATCATTTGAAATAAATGTGTCCGGCAGACACATTGGACAAAGCATCCGCCTACTGTATTATTCTGACTGAAATTTTCACATTAAGCTTTCAGGAATTCCTTGGAGCTGCACTTCCAGTAAACTGAAACTCATGTGCACTGTAAAAAATATTGCAAAGCTTTTGGTATTTCAGGGTTCCCTCAGATATTGCTCCTGTCTGTCTCACTAGGAAACACGAGCTCTGGCTATTCTTCCTACTCTCCAAATGTACCAAAACATCTCTGGAGAGACTCTCTGAACTCCAAACCCTCTAATTTTTAACTTCATAGCACAATAATCTGTAGATCTGTAGTACTATTAAAAATACAAATTTTTGTGACTGTATGATGCTTGAAGAAACAGCAATTTGAAATGTGTAGAACAGTTGCTGAGGAACTTGGTTTTTCTTACCTACAGTGCAGACAATCATTTAAAAAAAAA
>VXAV01001356.1:169116-182043 GCA_013399715.1 Alectura lathami
AAAAAAAAAAAGAAATATTATAAGAAATTAAACAGTATAGCATCAACAAAGCAACAATAAAAAATCAGGAGTGATTTTCTACTGTTCTGTTTGTTTCCCCAAGAAGCATGCTTCATTTAATTGATGACTTAGTACTTTCACATCTGCTGTTCTATGTAGGTATGAGTGAATGCAGCGCTAACTACATTTAGTACTGGGAACACGAAGTAGATATGTTTGAGACAGGCTTAAATCATTTCAGAAACTCTTCTGTGGCTCTGAAGTATCTCCCAGTAAAGCTCTGACAAGTGAGATAAGATTTAACACTTTCAAGAATAGTTCTATTGTGCTTAAAGAGCTCTATGGGATGCTTTCGAGCTCTGAGATTCAATAGGTTTTTAGGTACAGAGGGCACAGAGCAGTGAATACCAGATCAATGTGCACTACAGTTTCTGGCTAATCCTGTTAGTCTAGTACCTGCAAGATGCTAAGAACTTAAGCCAATATCCCATAAAGATCTTATGCATGTCTTTTTCAGGACCAAATTCACAAAACATCTGGAATCCAAATCTGCTTATATATTAATGTCCAGGAATGACAGCTCCATGCTATGACTAAGTGACTACTGGGAAGCCAGCTGGTGTTTTGCCATGGGCTTCAATGAGCATCAGATCAGAAAGATGACAAGATGGGTTAATTCATACAGAAACAGGCATACCCTCATACGGCTTAACAGGGATGTGATAATGTACAAGGCTTTTTGAAGTTGCTAAAGAAGCTTCAAAGTATTTATGCAAGTGAAGGAGATCAAAGTGTCTGAAACTACCTTCAAAAAGTCACTCCAACCACTGCCCAGCCGCAACCAGCTTAGCACTCAACTAAAATTTGTTGTTGCTTGTGTACTCCTTAGGGTTCTCAGATGCCAAAATCATGAATCATGGAATCATGACTTTAAATCTGGGCTTCATTATTCTTTCATTAAAGAGTTCAGAAAGAGAGTTCTTGCTTTCCCTATACCCCATGAGTCTTGCATAGCTGCCGGCAAAGCTGCCAGCATTTAGCAGAATGGAGACAATACCCACCAAAATGCATTACAGCGTAGTGCTTGGAGACATCTCCAGGGAAGAAGAGGATATGGGTTTATTTACTTCTCTCAGTCCAAATAAAGGATAGATTTGAAGTCTAAGAACAGTACTCTACCAAGAGGGCCAGTACCAAGTAGGTACTCCATAGTTAAAAAGCGTTGAGCCCAATTCAGTGAGGTGTTCAGCTTCCAAAGAGAATGCCTACATGGCCAGTGGCACCCAACCTTCAGATGCCAAGAATCTGTAGAGTAAAAATTCAGCTACAACCCTGAGTTAATGTGTCCCCACAGGCAGCCTGTACTGGCACAAAGCAGGCAGAGTTTCAGAGTCCTCTCAGGAGTAACCTGCCGTCCCTCTGCAGTTGCTTCACTTTGCACACACCTAACTCCAGATACTCATCTGATCTCACTGGAGGCCAGTTCAAGGAGCTAAACCAGCCCAAACAAACAAATGGGAAAAGATGGACATGAAAACATGCCAGTTTAGCTCTTGGAATCAGCTCAACTCTGAAAGATGTAAGTGAGAGTACTGTCATGTGCAAGGGGTTGGAAGAAAGATGATTTAAGATGTTTTGGTTTTTCCTATCCAATTTTAACAAGTTAGCTAGACTGTGGAACTGCAACCTGACCATACAGAGGGTCAAAGGAACTATTACGAATGCTCAGTCATCCTAATACATCAGCTACTGACACTTGAAATGAAATATTTTTTTTTGTCTTTATTAAGAAAAGGTTAATGTGTAACTAACATAAAAACTTATAATTAAAAATTATGCTAACCAACCACCATGGTTAAAGTAACGCCTTACAAATTGTCACCTGATTTCTATTTTTTCCACAGCAAAACTCACGATAAATATACTTGTGTTCATTTTAAGGGACCTCTGCATTGATAAATGAGTTTAAATAAGTTTTGTGCAAGTAAGAATCATAAGTAAATAATCAAATATTTAATTTCTCGCTTTTAAAATATACATTACAAAATCCACTAAGCCCAAATCCATGTGCTATACTTATACTTCCAGAAGTATATCAGCACACACTCTATGAGTGTCACTATCTTACCAAAGTTTCTCTTTATTAAAAAGTCTTAAATTAAAATCGCTGAATACATTTCATTTCACCTACCTGCCCAGTAAAGATTTGTTATATTAAATAATTTATTCAACCATTTCCTGATATAATCAGAAGTGTTAAATGTGGGAGTAAATTAACACTGGATGTTTGGAATAAATGTGACTGAGGCAATATTGGTTTAATATCTTGCCATATTTATTTTACCTGCTGGCCATTTCCTCTCCTTGCTGTAGAATCATAGGAAATGCAAGAACAAGTGAGGAAGCAGATATCAATGAAAAACAAGAGGGAAGAAAGAAAAGATGGCTTTTATTTGTAATTCAGCATGACAAATTTCAAAACCTTAAAAATATTTTCTTTGAGAAGAAATCAAAAGACTGAGAATTCAGACGAGCCTACAGAACTTCACCACTGTACTGTCATTTTCAAGAGACTAAAACCTGTCAATTCAACTCCAAAATCAAGTCCACTAGTCAGTTAATTATCTGACAAGATTAATTATATGGCATTTTTATCTGTCTTCTTATCCTTTTATAGAGTCTTGTCTACTCCAACATTTGTATGCGTATCTTTCTAATAAACTATAATCCTCTCTCCAAAATTCTATGAAAAAGGATGATTTGGGGTCTTCACTGATGTAAGCATCCTCGTTCCATGTATGTTCTATCAGGAATTTCTGTCATCATCAAGGCTGGGTGATCCCCAGCCTAAAGCCTATTGCTTGTATGGAACTAATGAGAGTTAACAAGATTATTTACTATGCTTGTAATGAATCAAATCCTTCCCTTCTAACCAAGCCTCTACTAATTACTTCAACTACTAATAGCTACCCTGAACAAACTAAGAATTAAGAAGGTGATTCATTCTAATCACCACTTTGCCAATACTGCCAATAAGGTTGCTGCTAGGATGCTAATGTGGGCATTTTTCTTTAGGATGTAAATAAATAGCGTTAACTTACTTCACATCTCTCAGATAACTAGACTGCTAATCAGTTTAGGTCTGATTGACGTGTGCAATTTAGAATGAAAAACTTTTAAGGACAGTACTTCACACTATAATTAAACTGAAATTGATTGCATAGGACAGTATGCTTGCTTCCAGTCTTGGTATTTGAACTGACTGCTAAACATGATCTTATCAGAGCATATGTGCATGAGAGAACATTATGTAACAGGCAAGCTGAAAATACAGCATAACATTATCAAGGGAAGGCCACATTTTGTCACAAATCTGGGCACGCAGTTAGACTTAGAAATGCAATACACTTTAAAAGCTAGTATTAGGCATGTAATTCTCTAGGTTTTTACAAATGTGTAACAAGTTTGGCTGTATGATGAAGTCTCATTTCCAGCTGAGGTCCCCTCAGATAGTTGCAGACATGTACCGAGGAACCCAAAACCTCTGCTTATAGCTTTGATACCGTAAGCTTGCATCCTTCTAAACAACACTTCAGACTATAAAAGTCACTCCTAATATTTTAAATATATTTTTCTCCTTAAGTTTAACATAGAGCTCTATAAAAGCTCCAGTAATATAAGTTCTCAGACAGAATTCCTTCAGAAAAAAAATCTTTCTGAAGTGCTGTAAGTTTAAAAAGATGTACTCCCAAACTGAACTCTTCACCTATCTCTTTGCATTAAGCTAGGACATTTTCAGAATAGATGTCATTTAGTAGCTTATGGCTGAGAATAAGCAGTGGCTACATATTAGAAGTAAGATTTATAACATGATTAAACACGAAAAGGCATTTAACTGTTTAAACAATCCAAACCTTCAACGAAGAAGGTGAGTACCTATTTAATTTACAGTTAGAGACACAGACTCGCTTTGCAACTTAACGAACATAAATAAGCAAATTTAATGAAGATGATTTACCTATGTACACCATGTAATCTTAAGGAAAACTATCATCTGTTGTAACATGTCCTGCAGCTTGTAGCTGAATGTATTTTGCACTGCTGATCCGCTTAGTTTTCTTGATTTATTCTCATTTCTTGAAGATGCTCCAATCAATTCTAAATTAATAGACTTTTTTTTTCCACAAATAAGTAGAGTGTATTTTACTGACCTATTATGAATATTACAGCAAACTGATTTTGTTTGCTGAAGTAAGCCAAATTCTTTACCTCAGTATTTTGCTTTCTATTCTCTAGGACTATCATCTGATATTAAGCTAAGTTTACTTCAGCAAGGAGATGAAGGTGTAATGTACTTCACTTTACGCAGTAAACATAATTGATCAAAACATGCATATAATTCCTTCTTTACAAAGGGAGCATTTTTAAGATGTGTGGTTGTGATTTTTTTTTTTTTAGCAGAAACCTGTGATTTTATATGAACAATGATTATTCTGAAAAAGAAATGCTGAATTTAGAACTTACCTTTAGACATTTCTATTTCACTAACCTGTATATTTAAAAGAATATAGCCTATAACCACAGCTATTTTTAATCCACTATTTTTATTTGGTCTATTTTCATACAAAGTTTTATTGCAACTAAGTAAGAAATTTCAACAATTGCACATTTTGAACCTTTGACATACTTTATATTTGAATAGTTCCAGCACTTCCCCTCACTGAAATTAACGTGATTTTTATTAATGAGTAACAACCCGATATGTCAATATTAGCTGGATTTGAAAGAAAAGTTTCTAATTTGACTGGATGTTTCAGCCTGCTGGCATAAAGAAACACACAACAAAGATGCATTTAACTTTAGGATTTTTTCCTCAAATCCATTGACTAACAAGGAAACATATGGCAAAACAAGCATGCCATTCTGCACTTACAGGAAACCATACACTGACGTTAAGCATAACCAAGTAAAGATCTACTCTTGAACCAATACTTAAATGGGGAAGAAGGAAACAAAATCTTTAATCCAACAGATTCTCTAGTTGGACAATTCCCTCTCTCCTGCCATCATCTCTGAAAAATATTTTTAAGCTTAGTTCCATAACACTCACAGGGGAGAGCTGAAGTATTGCTGCCTGCTGCTAGACCCCACCTCTGGCCAGAAGCTACTTGTCTCATTCAGAGGGCAGCAGAGATGAACGTGTGCTAGCTCTACAACTACTGCACTGCAGCCTAACTTACTTTCCAACTAACCAACTTACTAACCAACTTTTGTTGCCTTAACTGAAAGCTCAGACTCTCTGAATCTCAAAGAAGTTAAACAGCTGGAGCATATGTAACGCTGTTGTCTGCTGTAATAGGGAAAATTCTTCTCATGCATTAGGTTCCTTAAATTTCGTTCTCCTCTTATCTAACAACTACTACTAGGTCAAACAACTCATATTGTTTCCAGTTAGCTGCCAGTTGCTGAATGACATTTATTTACATGGAGCCTAAACGATCAAAACAGCTTTCACTAGGATAACATTCCCATCACATAAAAACGGAATAAAAAGTTTCACTTCAGGCAATCAGGCTTATAAGTAACAGCAGGTTAACCTGAAATATCCCTACATACCACAAATAGATGTATGTAATAACTCTTCATTTAGTTTTGTAATTATAAATGATATCACCGAGTACAGTAGAAAATTCATCTCCAGAGGCATTTTTTATTTTTAAAAATGTTTGCATAGTAGGCCATGAAGTACAAAAAAACCCTTTTAATACTAATTAGCCACTGCAAAACTGTCCTCCCTTCTCTACAGCAAACAGCACAAGACAACAGCCCCGCATAAAGGAGAGATTTAAAGCTTAAATGCATTCCAGTATTTTCTGAAGTTCACCAGGCTGTTAGATCTCAGTTTTTCATTGCAGCTTTTAAGAAAACCATTTTTCAAAGAAAAAAAATGTTTACAAATCATTACTATGCCTATACTGCTCTCAACAGAGGAAGTGTGTGGAGAAGGTAGAAGAGCAGAAAAAAAGGAGAGGAATGCATCAATAAAGTGACCATATCTAAGGTACAGAGGAAGGCAAAATTAGTTGCTGTCATTATGAGATACGATTTGCATTTATTGAGCCAACTGCTACAGTTTAAGATGCTATTTTCCTACAGCCGTTTTGTTACTCTGCTGCAAGTCATCACCCTGCTACCTTCGGAATAGTGGGTGCATTTTTGTTTCCTCCTTTTCCCTAGAGCTTCTTTTGCAGCTGATAAGCCTGCACAAGCCCTTCCTTTGCCCTTCACATCCCTGGCCAGACTGGACTTCTTCTTCCTTAACCCCATCCCTGCAGGTCTGGACATTTGGATTGTGTTCCTCCTGGGTCAACTGGACCTGATTCCAGCTCTTGCATGCCTCTTTTTAGTGTTATCAGGAGCTCCCTGTTAACCCATATCACATTTGCTTGATCTCCTGCACATCAGGATGGGCTGCTTTGAACTCCAGGAGATAATCCCCCGGCTGATGCTAGCCGGGGAGTGGGGGGGGACACTGGAGCAGCTGGGGAGAGCCTCCAAGCCTGCTGCTGATTCTGCTGACTGCCTGAGGGCAGCAGCCTCCGGCACAGGTACACTGCAGGCAGTAATGTCCTCCCTGCCACAGTCATGCTGGCTAGATTTCATCTGTCAAGGCCTGAAATGGAGCCTAAAACCACAGCTGGAGACAAAAGCAAGCCCCCTTTATTTCGCACTGAAATGACCTAGCATGTGGTCTGTTGCAATTAGTCATATCAACAGTAATGGCAGCAGTGGGGGAGTCTTCAGCTCTACAGCTATTCTGCAAGTGAACACCTTGTAATAACAAAATTACATTAAAATCTACTTATCTAAAAACTAAATCAAACTACGCCCAAGAGCAACTTGAAAAAAATACATGTTGGCAATAAAAAATTGGGAGAAATATTTGATGTACAACTTCACTGAATGAAACGTTTAGTACAGGGAAAAAAAAAAAAGCCTAAAAAGTGACCATCACAGAAACACTGAGGTGTGTTTCCACTAGTAGTCAACATTTTATTTATTTTTTAAGGGTGCTTTTCCTCAATTTGAACTACTGTTCATTTATGTCTGTCAGAGAAGTTTCACTGCGTTTGTAGATAGAGGAGTACATCACACTCAACAGAAAGTTAATATAGCTTTTGAGAACCAGAAGCTGCCAAATAGTAAAAAATAGAGGGAACAGAAATCCCAGCAAGGCAGATGAACAAACTGCTTGCTCTGAAAAGATGGATAAATTACTCCATCTTAAATTATCAAGACTGTAGTAGCTTAACAAAAAGAGCTGCTGCAGTAGTAAAATCACAATTTGATTCCCAGCATAACTGTAAGAATGATAATTTACAATCATCCGCCACTACAAGTAACACTAACACCCATGAAGTGAAACATCCTACTTGGATGAGCAGAACTGAGCAGAATTTGTACAATCTTGCACTGCTAGAATGTCTACTGCCTAGTTCCATCTCCACTGTAGGCTGTGCTGTGCGTACTAAAAGAAAGACAGCACTGCCAACACCAAACCTGCAGTTACGTTTTGTCATGACCAGCACTAAACCAGCCAGACTCAGTTAAGACTTTTAAGAACATTAAATTTGTAAATTAACTGGGTAAGTGACAAGCAGATAAAAATAAACATAACAGAGAAAGGTGGACACATTGCCAGATATAAATAAAGATATGGTGGATTTATTTCCAACAGTCATGTCAATTACTCTAGGGACAAGTATTCGTTATGAGATCTCTGAAATGTCAGTAACAAGTTTTATATATTTCACTGATTCTAGCCCTCTTAGTTCACTTTCAAGCAATTGTAGCTAGGTTGGTCTATTAAGACACTTTTTTTTTTTTAAGATAATTATATTTGTTTGTTACCTACTAGAATGCTATACAGCACATTTTTAACTCATATAATCAGTATCGGTGATCAATGCAATATCACAAACTTGCTATTTTATTTTTCAGTGAAACAGAAATAGAGCCACAAAGGTTAACCCCACAGAGCAGTACTAGTCTGCTGCATTACAGCACAAAGACGAGATGGTTATTTATGGAACGCTGTTCACCATTATCCTTTTCAAACTCTACAGGGCAGCTAACTATTGACGCATTCCCAAGTCACCTTTTCCCCTCTTTGGTGTTAACAAGTAGGAGTGTGTTTTTGATGCTCCCAATTTGTCAAAATCAGGTGAACTGAATGGTTTCACAGAGTACACTATTCCACCTCCTTCAGGGGCTATAAAACCACATTAAACTCTGCTTGTTATTAATAATTCATTGCACCTTCTGTAGTTCACTACAGGGGCATCACTCTTTAGGTATTACCATCAGAACCAGAATAAGCCTACCATGAACACTTGAAAACTCAAGGATTTACAGAATTTTTTTTTTTTTTTTAAATAATTTCCATGCTAAATACAGCATTCTACACCCTTTTCTAAAATTTGACATTAATAATTCAATAGATCAGTAAAAAATACAAAAATACTTTTAAGATGTGGCTTCTCTGCAAATTCAAAGTGTCAAATTTCTGCACATTTAGCTAGACTGCAAATGCATTCATGCTTTCATTATCCTGAAAGACCCTTTTACAAGAATATTTAACTTCAGTTTTAGTTTAAGCAAAGTATATCCCACGAAACATATAACTATGATGCAAAATATTCTGATTTGGAATTGTAACACTTTTTAATGTAGTTTAAAAATACCTATTATAGATCAGTTAAAATCAACTGCAATTGCTACGTAAATAACGAACACGTGACTTTTTTCTTCATGGTTACTGAATAGATGGCTCATACAGAATTGTCACATATTTCTCACATTTTTGTCTACAACGCATATCATGCTAACTAAATGGACAGAAAAAAAATCACACAAAAATGGCATTCTGCATAAGGAGAAAAACCATACCATCAGATTTATATTTACAGAATTAAAGGAAAGCGAGTCCATTTCAAAAGATTCGTCTAAGTAGAATAATAAGTTATGCAGCAAGAATTTCTGAAGAAGTACTATCAACTGTTTTGTCTTCCATTCCCAAAACACTTCTCTTTAATCTGCTGTTATATTAACTTTAGATCTAACTTCTGTGAGCAATAATGTTACTTAATCCATGCTTTATGAAATGAAGACATGCTTGAACTCAATTGGCTAGAACAAAAACTAATCTCAAGCATGAAAAGACTGGTTTGTGTGATTCTATGTATGTTCAGCCTTATTACAATCCATATCTGTGTTTGCTTATATTTACAGGGAGGTGGTGGTGGAAACTGTTTAATATAAATATTCTTCATTGAGATTTGATTTGTTGTTGTTGCTCTGGCACACAGCTTATCTCCTGAGTTTTGAAACCAAATACTCAGAATGGTCAATACAATTGTGTCTTGTCCACACCTGTAAAAAGGAACGGGGGGAGGGAGAGGGAAGTCTGTTCTCCTTGAAGAATCGAGAAAGAAACAAATCAATATCACTTGTCAATTCTCAGAAGTGGTGTATTCACACAGACTTGGACAATTTAATTCTCCAATGAAGGATAAAAACAAGAAAAGCCTTAAGTTAAAGAGAAACTAAGTAGATACTTTTAAACTGATAATTACTTAAAGTACTTAAGTACACATTACAGAAGTACGTATTTAGAAATTTTTAACTGAGACAGTTTGAGGAACACACAAAGATACCAAGAAAGTGTCATTAATATTGTAGCTCCTTCATCCAGCACAAGAGACTGCAGCTTCTGAGTAACCTATTGCTAGTTCCAGGAATCTTTTTAAAAAAAATTAACAAAAATATTTAGAAAAAAGTTGGACTTTGCCAGTAGCAAAATGCACAACTCCAAATGATAATAAATTCAAAGGAAAAACTGAAACCTGCCTGCTGTGCCAGAAATACCACTGATAATATCCTCATACGAGACATCTCTCGTAAGCAATTGTAATCCCACGCTGCCTTGAAAGAATGGCAGCTTAACCACTTAAATGAAGGTGTGGTAGATAACAACTTCTACGAACTCAACAGTGCTCAACATCACCGATTTTATGTAATACATCAGATCCTGGTAAACACCCACATGAAACTCAAACTCATCCAGACCATCACCACCTTACTTAAGTGACGGGAAAGAACAGTCACAAGGGCTACCTGTGAAGCGCTGGAAGTAGGACAAAGCAGGAAGGAGAAAAGTTCATTTCTGTGAGAAGCATCACTGTTACAGCAGTATGAATGGCTGTGAGGAAGGGGAAACCTGGAAAGCAGTTTTTTTTTTTTTTCAGAAGTAGATACAAGACTGGAAAGTCTGATGTCAAGAAATTAGGCATTAGTGAACAGCTTGTTGTAAATTGCACCTGGCGTCCATCACTGGTGAATGCTAAGAGGGCAAAGCTTAAGGAGTTTTCACTACCATGCTTCAGACATGTAAGGAGAAAGGAGTCTGCCTTTATTGTCTGCATCATCATTCCATAGATACAGTATCTGCATACTTGTAAAGGTAAATTTTAGGCGAATCATTTTGACTATGTTGAAAAAACCAAGGAGGGTCAGTCTTTTAGGTGCTGATTCTGTAGCCTGTGTGCTACACCTGTTGCCTGGTGCTTCACCTTCACTCCCTGTTGTTCAGTAACACTTTAGTCCAGGAAGGCTGTTTTTCCTGACATAAACCCCAAGGACAAACAGAATTCCATTACTGTCTCATAGTAAAAACAGCTGTTAAGACTTCTAAAGATGTCACTTATTTCTCCTAAGATGGTTATCATCTAAATCTGGGGAGCAATAAAAGTGACTCAAACTTTCCTCCTAAAGAAATTTATATTATTTGACAATGTCACCACTAAGTTAAGAGTCTGATTTTCCAGTAAAGACATGCACCAAGAAGATACGTATAACAATTTCATTTAGATAAAAAGAACAAAGAAAACAAACATTTCTTGATCTTGTATCTTAACCCCCCTCTGTCTGCACAAATGGCAAAGTAAATTAAGATTCTGCCTGTGCACAGAGTCCTTTGTCCTCAAAGGTCTGCCTAATCATATTCATGTCTAGAAATGAAGGAAGATTTCAAACGCTGTGTTCACATAAAATCAACTATTTGATTTTTTGTGTGTGGCGATTGCATCTTAAATTGGTTTATAGCAGGCTGTCTGCTTTCTCTTAGCTCAGGAAACTGATTAGATGAACAGTTCTAAAATAACACATTTGAAAAGAAATGGGAGTTAACACTGCATACTTATTTCACATAGTGATACACAAGGACTCCTCAGCTCCTTAACAGAATTACTTCAATTGTCCCTCTGCTACCCACAGAGATTCCTTGCATTTTTCAGATTTACTTATATTGAAATGTTGATTTCTTAATGTTGAAAAATCAGGAATGCAAAACATTTTTGAACACTATCAGTGTCTGATGAAAGTAGGAAATGACACACCTTCAGAAATACCTGCATTGTAGTTCAAGCCTGCATTGAAGGTAAGTAATAGCATATACAAGAGTTACGTAGTACTCTTTGAAGTGTAGTTGCCATTGTTAATGTAAACCACTACATATGTGTGAAGATAGGAATCAAATCCTAAACGTGTTTATGGTAAAACTCTATAAAGCCGAGTTCACAAAACAGCTTGCTCACTTTAATGTAGGTTACACGCCTTTTGGTTGGGATGCTGTCTGGCTAAGAAACCAAAACCTCAGCAAAAGGATTTTGCTGCAGGAGCTGTTCATTGATTTGATACACTGAAAGTCACAAATTGAAGCACCAGTCAGCTGAATTCAGATAGCCCAGGTAAACCCTCAGAGCAGGGCAAGGATCAGCTGCACGACTCCCATTAATTTTAGTACAGGTTACTCAAGTCCTGTATTTGTCCACAGAGCAATAAGGCACAGGAAGCAGTTCCTGAAGTGCCTTTGCTAAGCTGCAGATGTTTAATAAGACTGATGTGGCCAAAGCCCCATGCTATGCTTTAAAATACTGAGTTGTAATGCTATTTCAGAGCAATGTTCAGTACTTTTATAAGGCTGTAATGCATTTTCATTTTACCTGTATGGTAAAAAAAAAAAATAGAGAACAGCAGGAAAGCAGCTATTCTAAGAAAGGAAGGCATAAAATGTAAACATAATGAAATAAAGCAGCAAATGAAGAAACTCTTCCTTTATTAGAAATATGGGAAACAGATTGTGCTCATCTTGCTTAGGGCCAGGAGCCGCATCGTGTGGAACTCAGCCAGGCTCCGCCACACAGCTCACTAAGTAGTTTTGCTGTGTTAAAGAGTAAACCAGATGGGACATTTGCTTCCGACAAGATAATTCTAATGGAAATCGGTAAAAGTACTGTAAAAGAAACTTTTCCGCTTCATCTGCTATTTTATTGTGTACAATGAGGGCAATCAGTATGATAAGTATAATATGAAAAAAATAGAAAATTAAAAAAAAACATTAGTCATTAGGCAGTTTTAGAATTTATCTGCTTTGGAGCTTCATCTGTTTACATAAAGGACACACCAGGATAAAGCTAGGTGAAATATAAGTGCAGACTTAATGTCAATAAAATACTTTAAGACTTAAAATACTTTAAGTCAGTAATTCAAAACACTCAACTTGAAGGTGAGCCTGTAGAGTCATACAGCTTGAAGAAAAAATACATCACATGTCAGCAGACTGCTACACCCAGGGCCTGGTGAGACTAACAGACAGCCTTTTTGTTCAAGATCATTAAGTCAACATCTCAAGTACTAAGAAGAATCCACTTTTTCCAGATGAGCTATGAAAGATTAAAGAAATGAGATCAGATGTAGCTCCTGTTCTTGACGTATTCTAGTAAACCTAAGAAATATGCCCCAACTCTGCTAAAGCAAAATGGAAAGTTTCTTTTTTTTTTTTTTTTTTTTTAATTAAAAAATTTTTCC
>VXAV01001356.1:182061-193350 GCA_013399715.1 Alectura lathami
TTTTTTTTTTTTTTCTCTAAATCAAAAACTGTTCCTGTCATTAAGCAGTTCTGGCTGCAGCAAATTTATATAGTTCAGATACATCCTGAGCCTAATGCCTCTAAGGCAGTGGGTCAGTTAGCATAAGGCTCATGCTTCACTTATGGAAGTTTGCCAAGTTATGCAGTTTGGCAAGTAGACGTAACTACAACTAAAAGTTTACTCTTGCAGTGACCAATACATACGTATTTTAATCTTGCTCCCTCCGCATAAGAACTGCTCTAAACTAGCTATTGTTCATGTGGAACTGGTTTACACCAGACATAGATGTTCCTTACAAACAGTCTTTGACTTTGTCCTGCCATTTTTCTTCAATCAGCTGCAGAGTAGACCATAACAAAATTGATATGATTGGATAAAGGAAAATCAATTTTTTTCAACATTTAGTTTCAGTAATATGATTACGAAGCTTTTAGTAATAGTGTAATTACTCTGAAGTTCTGAACATATGTTTCCACTGAGAGTATTCCACAGAGGACACAATCAGAAAAGGAAAGAAATGCAAACATAAATGTACCAAAAATATTTCAGCTCATCAAAAAAATTAAAATTGAAAGGAGAACCATATGCCAGGGACATAATATGATGTTCAATATGAACCACTTCCATTTTCATCATCCAGAATTTCTTTATTTAAAACCAATGAGCAAAATGGAAAATGCTTCTTCCATGACCTCAAAGGATATCACCAGAAGTTTACAAGATTGGCATATTTTAAAAAGGAAAGACTATACAAAAAATGACTAAGACAGAAAGCAACTGAACAGAGTTCTTTGAATTTTGAAGGGAAAATTCAATCAGCACTAATGCCTCCACTGATGGAAACGGTGCCTTAGAGAAATAGCTCTACACAGTAGCCTTGAAAAGCCAAGTCATTACAGTTTCCTATGATTCATACACTTTTGAAGTTAACTAAATACCCTTAGCTCTACACACTGAAAGTTATTAAATCTGATATATTAGATCTGACACAAGACAGTTCTATTGTCTAGATTTACCCGGCAAAAAAAAATGAATCAATGAACTAAGAGGGCAAACTCACCACTTAGAAAAACATTTCAAAATGTTAAGCAAAAGATATAGAAAAAAAAAACAGCAGAATAAATAACAAAGATACCAGAAAAACAAAGAAGTGGAACTAGTGGAATGATGGCATCATAAAGAAAAGCTTTATGCTTACAGAGAAAAACAGTGATGAATAAAGGCAAGCATACCTTGTTTGCGGAAAAAACAAGGTTTGTTTTTAACAAAAAATTTACAAATGTAAATGAATTTGTTTCAGTGCTCATCTATGTAATCACAAGCAAGCATGGTACATCACAACCCTACTCTTTCACATAATACACCAATAAAATTTAAGATGACATAGAATCATAGAATGGTTTGGGTTGGAAGAGAACATAAAGATCAACTAGTTCCAAACCCCCTGCCACAGGCAGGGTTGCCAACCACTAGATCAGGTTGCTCAGAGCCCCATCCAGCCTAGCCTTGAACACTTCTAGTGAGGAGGCATCCACAGCCTCTCTAGGCAACCCATGCCAGTGTCTCACCATCCTCTCAGTAAAGAACTTCTTCCTAATATCTAGCCTCAGTCTCCCCTCTTCCTATTTATGGCCATCACCCCTCGTCCTGTCACTGTATGCCCTTCTGAAGAGTCCCTCCCCAGCTCTCCTGTAGGCCCCCTTCAGGCCCCTCCAGAGCCTTCTCTTCTCCAGGCTGAACAACCCCAACTCTCTCATCCTGCCTTCGTAGGGGAGGTCCTTCAGCCCTCTGATCATCTGCATGGCCCTCCTCTGGACCCCCTCCAACAGCTCAATGTCCTCCTTGTGTTGGGGGCCCCAGAACTGGACGCAGCACTCCAGGTGGGGTCTCATGAGAGCAGAGTAGAGGGGAAGGGTCACCTCCCTCGCCCTGCTGGTCACGCTTCTCTTGATGTGGCCCAGGATGTGGTTGACCTTCCGGGCTGCAAGCGCACATTGTCAGCTCATGTTAAGTTTTTCCATCAACTGACACCCTCAAATCCTTCACCTCAGAGCTGCTCTCCAGCCATTTTCCACGCAACCTGTATTTGAGCTTGGGATTGCCCCAACCCAAGTGCAACACCTTGCACTTGGCCTTGTTGAACTTCATGAGGTTGGCATGGGCCCACCTCTCCAGTCTGTCCATATCCTTCCGGATCACATCCCTTCCCTCTAGCATTTCAATGGCACCACATAGCTTGGTGTTGTCCACAAACTTGCTGAGGGTGCACTCGATCTCACTGTCCATGTTGCCAAGAAAGATGTCAAACAGCACTGATCCCAGTACTGATCCCTGAGGGACGCCACTTGTCACCGGTCTCCATTTCAACACTAAGCCAGAGAGTTATGGTCAATGAGTGTGACCATCCAGCCAGTTCCTTACCCAGCGAGTGGTCCACCATCAAACGCGTGCTTTTCCAATTTAGTGACCAGGATGTCATGCAGGACAGTGTCAAATGCTTTGCACAAGTCCAGGTAAATGACGTTAGTCGCTCTTCCCTTATCCACTGTTGCTGTTACTCCATTATAAGACATGAATAAGACTTCATAGATAAAGGAAAGTGAACAAGAATGCCTGAGTCTTGTAATAATAAATGTATTGTTCATAGCACTGACACAAATAACATGGCACAACCAACACCTTTTGATGGCAACTGCTCTCTAAAAAGCTGTGCCTTCATTTCCTACACATTAATATATTATAACCTTGCTGTCCTTTAAACTGCCATGGAATGACAAGCTCTTTCCTCAATTAGTGTCTTCATTCATCTTTACCAGCTTCTGCAGCTCTTAAACAATAAATCAAATCAACTTCTAAATGCCTTTCCTTCATATGCTCACTCCAGGATTGCATACAGTCTCAGTTAAAGGGTTTAGGCTTGGAGCTTGGAGACAAAGATATAATGATCCTAAAAGACCTTCCCAAATCACAGAACACAAAAAGCTAAGTAAAAAATGTGGTGTTTGCTTGCTTACAGGTCTATCCTACATTGACAAATAATACATAGCAAAGGGACTTCTGAAGTATACAGAAAATAAACAGAAAATAAATCTTACTGGTTAGATTTCCAGAATGAGAGTCAAAAATGAAAGGAATTAATGGTAACTCAGTCTTTGAAAATGTTCATTTGATAAACAGCTTCCTTTCATAATTTCCTTTAGCTCAAACCAGCTGACTACAGAAAATCTTCAGTCTTCTTTAGCAATCATAACTAGAGTCAAGCTAACACATGTGGTTTAAAAATTGTACAGGATTCAGATAATTTCTTCTGGAGATGTTTAATAGGCGATGTCTCCGCTCAAAAATAAATAAAATTAAATATAAATGCACAACAAAGTAATCCACTCTTGTGAGACCCCACCTGGAGTGCTGCGTCCAGTTCTGGGGCCCCCAACACAACAAGGACATCGAGCAGTTGGAGGGGTCCAGAGGAGGGCCACAAAGATGATCAGAGGGCTGGAGCTCCTCCCCTATGAAGGCAGAGTGAGAGAGTTGGGGTTGTTCAGCCTGGAGAAGAGAAGGCTCTGGAGGGGCCTGATAGCAGCCTTCCAGTACCTGAAGGGGGCCTGCAGGAGAGCTGGGGAGGGACTCTTCAGAAGGGCATGTAGCGACAGGACGAGGGGTAATGGCACAAACTGGAAGAGGGGAGATTGAGGCTAGATATTAGGAAGAAGTTCTTTACTGTGAGGGCGGTGAGGCACTGGCATGGGTTGCCTAGAGAGGTTGTGTATGCCCCCTCCCTGGAAGTGTTCAAGGCTAGGCTGGATGGAGCCCTGGGCAGCCTGATCCAGTGGAAGGTGCAGAGCAGGGTGCACCCTGTGGCAGGGGAGGTTGGAACTAGATGATCTGTAGAGGTTCCTTCCAACCCAAACCATCCTGTAA
Organism: Alectura lathami; assembly: GCA_013399715.1. NCBI lineage: Eukaryota > Metazoa > Chordata > Aves > Galliformes > Megapodiidae > Alectura > Alectura lathami. The sequence goes on from VXAV01001356.1 coordinate 186,004, forward strand.
TTCTACCATTCTATGCTGTAAGACTGTGAGAAACTTTGTTACTACTACCTTTAGGACCATGTATCCTGTCAGAATTTCTTCTGTCTTCAGTTTGATTTTTTTTCTCTTTCTAAAAGAATGTAGATTTAGATTAGGTATTAGGATGAAATTCTTTCCTCAGACGGTGGCGAGGCACTGGAACAGACTGTCCAGAGAAGTTGTGAATGCCCCACCCTTGGAGATGTTCAAGGCCAGGTTGGATGGGGCCCTGGGCAGTCTGGTTTAGCAGAAAGTGCCCTGGCCTATGGCAGCAGACTTGCAATTAGATGGTCATTAAGGTCCCTCCCAACCCAAATCATTGTATGATTATATCATTCTATCACAATTTCAGAGGAAAGGATGAAAGTTTGAGATCTTAGAATCAGTGTCTAAAAACTTTTCTTCACACAGTGTTAGTATGAACAGAGGTATTAATTTCTCTGTAGATGGCTTCAAATGATTTTAAAATCCAAGAGAGTTTTTGTCAAAAAAAAAAAAAAAAATTAACTACCTAGAATATGTCAGATGCTTAAAAAAAAAAAAAGCAGAGAAATGTGATTTCTCTGAAGCATTTAATTTACAAAGCCACTTCTTTCAGAAGACACTATCAGATGTTTAAAACGAATTGCTGAAGATTTTGCGGCTTACACAAGATAGGTACATAGCCATTATACAACATAATACATCACTAAAATATCCTACATAAAGGTCATATGTATTTGGTGCATCATAGTTGTGACAAGCTATTGCTGAAATGTTTTGGCAGAAATTGTGAGAACTCATTATCAGGTGGACTGCCTTCCTTAGGAGAGATGCATGTACACTAGTACAAGTACCAGCTACCACAGTACAAATTTCTCCTGGACATGAAACAAAAGGCAGCCTTACAATTAACTGATGAGTAATTTCTACCATTAAGATTGCTGAACAATACTTATGTTCAGTGCATCACACACACAAAAAAAAAAAAAAACACAATAAATAATAAAATTGATTGAAGAGAATGAATTATATCTCTTTGAGATAAGCCTACTTGGTAAAGTAACAGACAGCACTTCCACTAACAGCTGTGCTTTCCCTTGGGCTTCTACTAAAACACAAAAACTTGAAAAACCTGCACCATTCTTAGTACTTTTGTTTGCTTCTGTAGCCTGCTCACTCACACAAGTGGTAACTGGGAAATTTACAGCTACAGAACCACTAGCTTCCCAGGGTGAGAAATTAATAATAGAAAATATCAAATACCATTAAATCAAGTTAGCCCTGTCTCCTTTTTCAAATTTTAACACAAGTGTTTACTGACTTCAGCAGTACTTGCTTGACATAGGAAAGAGTGAAACAGATTTCATAATTCTTACTCATTAAAGGGCAACATTATTGTGACAAGGTAACAGCGTAAAAGCTATATGCTGAAAGCAGCTGACAAAAGGGTTACCCCACTTGCTGCTTATCACAGGCTATGATTAGCATTTGTAGTCAGATTTCCCGTTACAATTTTAGCCTTGTTCACTACAGGGCAGAGATTAGCAATGATGCAACAAACTACACTGCTCTGATATTTGCTGCCTGCAAAGTTTCTCTTACCAAATTAACTTCTGTACACAAGCCTTTGTGAAGTTCTTGTCTAGTTCTTGTCAGCCCACAAGGAATATGGTGTGTCATCTTCAGAAATAACACCAATGTATTTACTTCCTGACCAACCTCATGTTAGTCAATGCTTACTTCAAAAAGCAGCCCCCAGCTTGATAAAAATCCTCATAATTTATCCTTTAAAGCAAATAAATGGTTAACAAAATCGACGACAACACCTACTACTAATCTCCCACTTACATTTTCTCTCCAAAGCAAATGACCTCTCTTAAGCAGTTAAAAAAAAATTAAGAGACTTTACTTAGAATTAGTCGATGAATGGCTAATTATTTCAGTTAACAAAAAGTTATTTCACAAGTAAAATCGTAATCATGTAACATATTATCAACTCAATTAGTTCCTGGCTTACAAGGAAATCTTTTAAACATACTAATACATACAATTTTACCTGTGCTAGCTAAAAAATAAATAATAATAAAATGTAATTAGAGCTTTTATTTCTTTCAGAAAATTAATTTTTCCAGGTTTAGAATCCCAGGCTTTTTAAGTTTCTTCAGAGAAAATCTGAAAAAAATAGTGGTGGGAATACTGAGTTGTTTGGACTCCTGGTAAGTAAGTGAAGGCCTATGTGAGGACACCAACCTTGGCACACTCACTCTCAGTGTATTTCAGTCTCTCTTCTGGTTGTTATGAGCACTTAGAGTGAGCAATAGGATTGTTAAAAGTAAACGTTCCACAGCTGTGAACACCCAAGTTCTGTTATTTGAGGTCTATCATGCTTTCACTCATGATGAAATTGAGTCAGAATTCACATGACACTGAGTAAGGACGGGGTGAAATGATCCCACAACTCGTACTAGCCGTGAAAACAGGACATACCTGATATTCCTTCCATTGGACAAATCTCTTAGTTAAAGATGGATCTTCTTGAAATCAACGAGTTTTACTCATCTTAGCTAATTCATGCTTTCTTCCTCTGGACTTTTTCACTGTAGCTCTGAGTTCATAATGTTTAATATCAATTCTGTACACTGCTAGATCCCTCAGCAATATAAATTTCATCCAGACTAGGCAAGTGAAAATGATTACTAGTGCGCAGAGTGCACACTCTGTATGATTTAATGTAAAGTTAGTGAGGTTTGGGTAGACAGTAATTGATCTATTATCAAACATGAATGCGTAGAGTGACTCCATACCTGAGGAGTGCTATGTGCCATGCAATCACAATACGCGGTACTGTGAGCTCTTCACCTTCAATTACCCTTAAAAATCATTTACTCGTCCATCTTACTACAGTATTTGACTGAAAAACACAACATAGATCAGGAAAAAAAAAAAAAGGGTAAAACATTATAAGGAAATAGATTACATTTTTTACCATCTTGCCCTAGGCAATGCATCTGTTACATCGATTTATATATTTAAAATCAAAATCAAGGAGAAACCCAGCTATCTGCTGTCTTTCACTGGTAGACGTTACCACAGACTTCCAGCTCTTTCAGTGAGCTCTACCAAGTCAGTCCTGGCTAGTATGATGGTATAGGTTTTACAGCTGAGGTGCCCATTTTCAGAAAGGCAAACAGTTGTCCAGAATTATTTGTTAGGCCAAGACCAGAATGCAGGTCTCCCCAGCCTCAGTCTAGTACCTGAGCATACAGACTGCACCTGCTGCTGGTCTAACACTCCCCTCTTTACAGGGTTTCAGAAAGCAGTGCTGTCCAACACCAGCCAAGGATGTTAGCACCATACACAGAAAATATTACAGAACTGGGAGAGAAATTATATTATTCCTAAGTCATTAAACTAAGCCTTGTTTTACAGCAGTTTGCTCTATTCTGCTCACTAAATAAGAGACTTATGTTTCAGAAACTAACTTCTTTAGAACACTATTTGTTCAAGCAAATTTAAGTTTTCAGTCAGAACTAGATGAGTTGAAAAGTCTGCATTGGACTTACGGACTGGATGCAACGACATGCAATAAATTACAACATATTATGTTTATTTCTCTCGTTTCATTGGTATTTTCCTCAGAAATAAAATTTAAATGCCCACAGCTGGTTCATATTTCTGAGTAGGAGATTTTTATTCATGCTGTCTTGTAAGACTTCTTCCTGGGATTATGCTTTAATGAGATTACTTACAAAACAGATTTAAAGTGACAGCACCACCCACATTTGGGCAGACATGGTGGTTAAAAGGTGGTTTTTTGTTTGTTTGTTTTTTTTTGAATGAACCATTAAAAAGAACTGCAGAACCAAACAACAACAACAAAAAAAAATGGAGAATGTTCACCACATTACAGAGTAAGCTCTAGAAATCAGCACGGTTAGCATTGTCTAGGGCACCCAACAGCTGCAGAACAGCCCTACAGTAAAACTCTTCTCAACCACCACTCTGTGTCCAAGCAACAGCATTGCTGATCAGGAAAAAACGCCACTGCAAGGAATCACCTGCAGACCCTACCCCCATGCCAGCCATTAACCCCAAAAATGTGCTCCCAGGGCACCAGCCAGCCTGGCATTACAGAAGGATGAGGAAGAGTAGTGTTGGCAATGCCAGCTTGTGCTCATCAGGCCTCCAGGCTGGTCTGTTTTCTTTCCATTGGACACAATTTACCATTAAACTCGTGCTTGCTAAGCTTTACTATCTACACTGCTTTAAAGCTTTGAATTCTCTCCAACAGAGGTACTTCCACTGTGCTTCCACTGAAGCACAACAAGACACTAGGCAAATGTGTATCCAGAAAAAAAAAAAAATCAATGGGGAAAAAGCAAAGAGACAAAAAAAATGACACTAATTTTGACAAAGGACGCGAAATCACATAAGCTCCAGCTAAATGGTAGTACAGAAGTCGTCCACAGAAATACTTCCATTGGCAGTAAACTCTCTTAAGAACTGGCTGACAGAAGACAAAGCACAACACCCATCCTTCAAGCAGCAGATATTCAGCTCATTTAACTCGTACCACTGCTGCACATACAGAAAGGAACATGGATTTGGCTATGCAACAGTCAGTATCGTGTGCAGATTCCTATCTTGCTTCAGTCAGAGAAGACGCTTACAGTACTCTCCATTCAAAACGAATGACTGCTTAGTGTTTTTCATTTACATAATTAAGTCATTTTCATTAATAAAAAAGATTAAACATATCATTTCCCGAAGCTCTTACCTGAACAACCCATCAGCAAGTAGGATAAACTGATTGCGACAAAGTAACACATGCGTAAGTGAAAGGACAGTTGGGGAATCATTCCTGCAACCTCTCTGAAAAAGTGAAACATTACAGAACCAACAGTCTTCTAGCAGCATTCATAAAAGCAGGAGTAGTTATTGACATTTGTCTTGACAAATACTTTTGAAGATGTACTGAAGAATTCAAGTTCCATAAGCACTCATGAGTTCAGTGCAATGTCACGCAAAGGTCGGCTGCCAGGACCTTACCACATCCATTTGTCCCGGGACATTCTGCAGAAATGGACTGTTAGGTGATCATCCTGCTGACACGGCATTCCAAACGCAGGTGTCATACAGATGAAAATAAATACGTCTGCATGCTCTGAAGGCCTCCCTCAAGGAGTAACCTCTTGCTACAAATATACACGTTTTCTTTTATTATATGTTCTTATTTGTGTACTTATTTGACAAGGAAAAAGTTCGCTTTTAGAAATCTGTCTATAAGCAAATCTTTCTGTGCCAATCTCGGCTCCGTCAACAAAAACTAACAAGACAGGAGAATGCAATAACAAGCAGAAGGGGAAATCATACAAAGACTATTACAAGCCAGTTATGCAAGTCAATGGTTTAGCCTCCTCTAAAATACTGTTATAGAAAAAAAAAATGGGAAAAGAAAATAAATAAATAAGGAGAGACTTAGTGAAAGACAAAGTCAAGAAGTTCACCTAATTCACTAGGGGGAAAAAAACAGAGTCAGACGAATAAGAAAAAATGAGATATAAATATGTAAAATAGTAATGCTAACATGGTAATCAGGTTTGTTCTCCTTATTTCAGAGCACACGCACAGAAAGGCACTAAATGAAAACCAATTAAAGGAATTAATTGCCAGGTGGCACACAACTGCCTTGTAGAATTTCTGACAACAAGAACTCACTGTGGACACCAAGCATGTCCAAAGACAGGAGAACAGCACATTTTGGAAAATATACCACACACACAGAAGAGTTGGCACAGATTACATTTTCCTTCCCCCTTCCCTTCCTAGCTGCATTTTTTGCCATAGTATTTCTAGCTTTTAAGTGTTCAGAGGAAACTTTTCAGAAAGCAGGATATTGGACTAGGTCACTTCATCACATACTGGGAAAATAATTCTTACGTTTACAGAGTTTTTGGGGGTTGTCAGAATGTCATCCATGTTTTGTTTTTACTTTCTTCATTAGCATAACAAGGCTGCTGCTTAAATCACTTAAGGCAGCAACTCACATAAGGCTGTGTTTATAAATCTGCAGCAATTGGGAATTGGGTTCATAGTCAATATTTACAAACATTTGTCTGCCTCGGTGAAAGTAACAACTCCTCAGTCATACAAAGATATTATTTGTATACACAGCCAGTAAACATCAATGTCTCACTACCAAGGCTACAGGCATGAACTTTGTAACCACCGGAGATATGCTCAACTTACTTTTCCAAAGCATTTCCTCAAAGCGCACAAAAACAAACAGACCCACTATAAACCATAGCAAGGCATCCCATCAGCAGAGAGAACGCTGCAGGTTACACTGTAATACAGATAACGCTGATACAGTGCAACACTTGACCTTCTGGGTGTTCCTTAAGCAAAGCCTTTTTACTCACTCATATATCAGAAAAACAAAACATAGCCCAAACCAGCAAAACCCATTAAGTAAGGCTCCAGGAACAGCAAGAGACTATCTGCAAAAATACATACGGACTGGGAACACCACATGAATGGTTTAACTTTAAGCACCTGCAAGGGTGAAGGAGAAAGAACACAAATAACCAAATTCAAATAATGCTACCAAAAAAAAAAAAAAAAGTTGAAAAATCCAAAAGAATCGTGGAGTATTTGCAAAAACACTCTTGTGACATGTAATTAAAAATTTATGTATATACATTGAACACAGCCTGCACGGTTTTTCAACAGATCATGCCTTATGTAGCCAGCAACAATACCCACAGTGATGACGAAACAGCACGCCTGAAGAAAACGACTGCTAAAAAAAAAAAAAAACAGATATATTGACCGATGTTTACAGTTTTAACCGGTGGGGCTGCTCAGCCGCGGGCCCATCTCAGGGGCAAGGGCAGCGCTCCCCGCCGAAGCCCCTGCCTCACGCGCCGGGTCAGGACCGAGCCGGGTTGGTCGGTCTGTCTGTCTGTCTGTTTGTTTGGACATCACTGCCAGCAAACACCATGCCAGCCAACAACGTGTCAAGGACAAACGAGCTCGTGAATCACGCAAAGTGATTCACAGCGGACATACCGGTGGGGAATCAACTACTCATTTTGAACGACCCTGGCTGCAAGCCCCCGACGAGCTGTTGCCGGGCTCTCCCTCACCAGAGAGACGCGCAAGGGCAGCGGTGACCGCTCCGCACCGTGACCTTGGTCCGGGCACCGCGCGCTCTGACCGCGGGCTCCCCCTGACCGGTGACAGCCCGACCGAGGGCACCCAGCCCCTGCCACCCCCAGCCCCCAGCCGCCCACCGCGGCAGCAGCGGGGCGGGCAGGAAAGGGCGGATCCGCATCCGGGCTCTCC
>VXAV01001357.1:0-35253 GCA_013399715.1 Alectura lathami
TTACTGTGAGGGTGGTCAAACACTGCAACAGGCTTCCTAGAGAGGCAGTTGATGCTCCAAGCCTGTCACTGTTCAAGAGGCATTGGATAATGCTGCTATTAATTTGCTTTAACTTTTGGTTAGCCCTGAAGTGGTCAGTCAGACCTGAGGACCTTTGAAGGTCCCTTCCAACTGAACTGTTCTGCCTCTACCAGGAGGTGCTTTCACCTGATGGCTAAGGGGGCAGCATCAAGGCAGATTTGCATCCCTATTTCACAGATTACATACTTTTACCCCCAACTGCATGCGTGTCGTTAAATATCTCTTTATAGTACACAGGAGCTAAGCAATGTCAGGACAGTTTTTTCCTGGAGAAACTGGCTGCTTGTGGTTTGGACAGGTGTATGGTTCACTGGCTGAAGAACTGGCTGGATGGACTCAAAGAGTCACAGTGAACGAAGCTCAGTCCAGTTGGCAGCTGGTCACCATGGGTGTTCCCCAGCGTTCAGTACTAGCACCAGTTTCTTTAAATATTTTTGTCAGTGATCTGGATGAGAGGATTGAGTGCACCCTCAGGAAGTTTGCAGATGATGGACACCAAGTTGGCCAGAGTGTTAATCTACTGGAGGGTAGGAAGGCTCTGCAGAGCAAGCTGGATAAGCTTGATCAATGGGCTACATTCAGTTGTCTGGCATTCAATAAGGCCAAATGGGTGCTGCACTTGGGTCACCAAAACCCCATGCAACAATACAGGCTTGGGGAAGAGTGGCTGGAAAGGGGCCTGGCAGAAAAAGACCTGGAGGTGTTGGTCAACAGCCAGCTGAACATGAGCCAGCAGTGTGCCCAGGTGGCCAAGAAGGCCAACGGCATCCTGGCCTGTATCAGAAATAGTGCAGCCAGCAGGAGCAGGGGAGTGATGGCCTCCGTGCTTGGCACTGGTGAGACCTCAGCTCAAGTGCTGTGTTCAGTTTTGAGCCCCTCACTACAAGAAAGACATTGAGTTGCTGGAAAATGTTCAGAGAAGAGCAACGAAGCTGGTGAAGTGACTGGAAAACAAGAGATATGGGGAGTGGCTGGGACTGTTCAGTCTGGAGAAGAGGAGGCTGAGGGGAGGGCTCATCACCCTCTGCAACTGCTTGAAAGGAGGTTGTAGTGAGGAGGTGTCAGTCTCTTTTCTCAGGTGACAGGTGACAGGATGTGAGGAAATGATCTGAAGCTGTGCCAGGAGAGATTTAAAAATATTTTGCACATTATTATAGATAATATATTAAAGAAATATAAAATATATATATAATATATATTGTATAATATATAGAGATATATCAATATATATTTATATAAAAAAGATATTAAAAATAATTTCGTGGAGAGGGTGGTCAGGCACTGGAACAGGCTGCCCAGTGAAGTGGTGGAGTCTCTGGCCCTGGATGTATTGAAGAGATGTTTGGACATGGCACTAAGCGACATGGTCTAGTGATGGAACTCGGTAGGCCAGGTGGACAGTTAGACTTGATCTTGAAAGTCTTTTCCAAAGCAAGTGATTCTATGACCCTATGATCCTATGAAACTCCTTTCATTTTCCAAAGAGCATCCTAGCTCTTCTCATATCTGTGACAAGGCGATGTAAATCTGCCCTGATGCTATCACCTTCTGAGAGTTTTGTGCAAATTTATCCAATATATGCACAATGCGCAATGCTGGGCAGAAACTTGAGTCAGGCCATGCATCTGAAGTGACAAGGACAGTAATGAAACAGCCCCAGCACATGGACTGAGCTTTCTGCTCTGTGTCCATCGCTCTGCTGCAGCCTGTTGGTTCATGGGGAGGGTATCGTCCCCTGAAATACCAGGAACTGAGCACTCCCAAACTTAGAAACTAAGAGCAGAAAATATTGCACACAGCAGAGAAAGTTTTGAAACATCTTAAATGTATTCTTTGACTAAAGACAGTGCTCCGCATCCTTACTCACGCTCCTTGCCTTCTTGGCAGCTGTTACGCAGAGGAAGGTAGCTTGAATATAGGGGAGAGAGATGCCAAAAGGACAAAAGTTAGTCAAGTCTCAGGATCATTATCTGTCAGACAGATTGCTTTTCCTCACTTGAGCAAAAAGGTCCTTGTGACCAGGCTGCTAGGTTGGGAGATCTGATTCTGTGAAGGAGGGTGAAGCAGCTTCTTGATAGGCAAAGAAACCGGGTGGATAAAAGAGACGGGCTCTCCCCACTCCAAAAACATTTGCCCAACAGCCAGAGAAGACTGCCTGGGTCTCAGCCTTATGATGTCTACTTGGAGCCTGCTTGCTGTCATGGAGATGAAGCCAACAGAGGCAGCAGTTTGCACAGAAGCTGGCCAGAAACTCTGCTGTGTTTGTGCGCTCTGCAATGGATGTGCCCAGCCATCGCTGGATCATCAGAGGCTGTGACTCCAGCTGAGGGTGGATGCAGCTCTGCAGGCCTGGAGCTGCCTCAGTCTCCACAGGCAAGGGCTCTAACCACACCGCCCAAGCTGCAGAAAGCAAAGACGAGAGCTGGGAGAAGGAAGATCTGCCCACTGTGAGCGAAGATAAGGTTTGAGACCATCCAAAGAACCTGAAGGTGCACAAGTCCATGGGACCCGACGGGATCTGTCCGCAGGTCCTGAGGGAAGTGGCAGATGAAGTTGCCAAGCCACTGTCCATCATATCTGAACGGTTATGGCAGTCTGGCGAGGTTCCCACTGACTGGAAAAGGGCAAACGTCACCTCCATCTTCATAAAGGGAAAAAAGGAAGCTCTGGCAAACTACAGGCCATCAGTCTCACCTCTGTGCCTGGCAAGGTCATGGAGCACATCCTCCTGAAGGCTCTACCAAGGCACATGGAAAACAAAGATGAGGTGATTGGTGGCAGCCAGCATGGCTTCACCAAGGGCAAATCGTGCCTGACAAACCTGGCGGCCTTTTATGATGGAGTTACAGCATCAGTGGATAAAGGAAGAGCAACTGACGTCATCTACCTGGACTTGTGCAAAGTGTTTGACACTGCCCTGCATGACATCCTGGTGGATAAATCGGAAAAGCACATGTTTGATGGACGGACCACTGGCTGGAGAAGGAACTGGATGGATGGTTGCACATAGAGAGTTGCAGTCAACGGCTCGAGGTCGAAATGGAGACTGGTGATGAGTGGTGTCCCTCAGGGATTGGTACTGGGACCAGTGGTGTTCAACAACTTCGTCGGCGACATGGACAGTGGGATCAAGTGCACCCTCAGCGAGTTTGTGGACAACACCAAGCTGTGTGGTGCCGCTGACATGCTAGAGGGAAGGGATGCCATCCAGAGGGACCTGGACAGGCTGGAGAGCAGCTCTGAAGAGAAGGATTTGGGGGTGTCAGTTGATGGAAAAACTCAACATGAGCCAACAATGTGCGCTTGCAGCCCAGAAGGCCAACGGCATCCTGGGCTGCATCAAGAGAAGCGTGACCAGTGGGGTGAGCGAGGGGATTCTACCCCTCTACTCTGCTCTCGTGAGACCCCACCTGGAGCACTGCATCCAGTTCTGGGGCCCCAACACAAGAAGGACATCGAGCTGTTGGAGGGGGTCCAGAGGAGGGCCGCAAAGATGATCAGAGGGCTGGAGCACCTCCCCTGTGAAGGCAGGCTGAGAGAGTTGGGGTTGTTCAGCCTGGAGAAGAAAAGGCTCCGGGGGGACCTGATGGAGGCCTTCCAGTACCTGAAGGGGGCCTACAGGAGAGCTGGGAGGGACTCTTCAGAAGGGCATGGAGTGACAGGACGAGGGATAATGGCCACAAACTGGAAGAGGGGAGATTTAGGCTGGATATGAGGAAGAAATTCTTTCCTGCGAGGGTGGTGAGACACTGGCACAGGCTGCCCAGAGAGGTTGTGGATGCCCCCTCCCTGGCAGTGCTCAAGGCCAGGCTGGATGGGGCTCTGAGCAACCTGGTCTGGTGGGAGGTGTCCCTGCCCATGGCAGGGGGAGTGGAACAAGGTGATCTTTAAGGTCCCTTCCAACCCAAGGCATTCTATGATTCTATGATTCTACCTGGTTTTGGGGCAATGGTCAAGGGCATGGTGGCCCGGGCAGTGTTTTCATTGATCCTGATGGTGAGAGGAACTTGGGGAGGAGTGAACACATCCTGTGGATAAACAGCTGGTGTAAATTATAGGGATTTGGCTTTTATGACCATGGAGACCCTCTCTGTGGTTCAAGGAAGAGAAGGGATCCACCTGAACAGGTAATACAAATGTATCATAGAAAATGGCTCGTCAGCCTGGTGGGGAGAGCTTTAAACTAGGAGTAATGGAGAAGGGAGATGATGACCAAAACAGGCAGATGAGGAAGTGACAAACTGGGTAAACTGGGTGGGCAAGTTCAGGGTGCAGGCTAGTGTGGAAAAGGGAGACCTTAGGGAAAAAAAAAAAAAAAAAAAGAAAGAAAAAGAGCCCAACTTTAGTGAAGGCACATCAATAAGGAAGTGTCAAGAACACTTAACAGTTGACAGTCTCACCTGGGGAGAGACTCTTTATCAGAGCGTGTAGTGACAAGACAAGGGGCAATGGCTTTAAACCAAAAGAGGGCAGGTTTAGGTTAGGCATTAAGAAGAAATTCCTTTTCTACAAGGGTTGTATGCTGATGGAACAGGCTGCCCAGAGAAGCTGTGGATGCCCCATCCCTGGAGGTGCTCAAGGCCAGGCTGGATGAGGTAGACTGGACTGGTGGAAGGTGTAACTGCGCATAGCAGGGAGGCTGGATCTAGACAGTCTTTAAGGTCTCTTTCAACCCCAATCATTTGATGATTCCAAGATAAATAATGCATCGTGTAGGAAGTGCTCACACTTCCTTTGGGAAAACAACACAAGTGGGTGCTCCTCTGAAGTGCCTTAGCACTAATGGAGAGCACTGGAGTACCAAAAGTAGAAAATAGAGATCCACATAAAGTGGCTGCACTCTTGCTGGACTCACGGCGATGTGGTGGAACAGCTCTCCCAACAGGAGAGCTGCAGCTGATGAATTCAGGCTCCTCAGGAAGGACAGAACAGGGAGGGGAGGAAGGAGCATTGTCCTTTATGCAAGAGTGCACAAAGCATGAAAAGCAGCACGAACTTTGCCCATGGAGGGATTATCAGTCAGCAGAGGGTCAGGATTAGCAGGCAGACCAGTGTGGTGGTGGGTGTCTGATACAGACAGGCTCACAGAGGATAAGTTGGCGGGCCCTTCTACAAACAAGTGGAAGAATCCTCATGCTTGCAGATCGTGGACTGTGAATCCTGGCGGATTTGGTTTCAACTAGTCCGATATGTCCTGGAGAGACAACACAGCAAGGCACAAGAAATCCAGGAGGTTTTTGAAGTTAATTGATGCCAAGTTCCTAACAGAGGTGACTGAGCTGTCAACAAATGAAGGTCTGCTGGTCTGATAGTTACAAACAAGGAAGGTGCGGTCATGCTGTGAAGGATGTGAGGGTTGGGGCAACTGGAATTCAGGATCCCTGCGCAGACAGAACAAGGCAACTAACAGCACTGTATGTAGCAATGGGAAGCAGTCTGGACCAGACCCTTCTCAGTGGTGCGCAGTGACCAGATGAGACATGATGGACACAAATTGAAATACAAGGAAATTCTATTTATGTATGAGAAAATACTTCTTCACTGTAAGGGTGGCTGAGCACTGGAGCCGGTTGGCCAGAGAGGTTGTGATGTCTCTGTCCTTGGAGATGGTCGACAACTGACTGGACATGGTCCTGAGCAATGGTCCTCAGTAACCAGCTGTGATTGACACTGCTTTGAGCAGGGACATTCGCTAGATGATCTCCAAAGGTCCTTGCCAACCTCAGCCATTCTGTGGTCCCTCCATCTCCTGCTGACACACTGTGTTACAGGGCTTTGCAGTACTTTTTGACAGCACTGATACACCCTGTCCCTGGCAGTGTCCTGGAGCTAATTTATACATATAATTGGCACAGGGCTAAGTCTGGTTCCTCTCTCCTCTCACCCTCTAGCCCCTGCACCAGACTGAAAGATAAACAACAAAATGCTGCTTCATTGAGATGTCCAAGTGCCATTTGTTGCAGACAGGTTGTGAGGACCCCAGGGGTGTCTCAACAGAGGGGGAGCTGTCAGTCAGGTGGATCCTCTGTGAGATGCTCCTCTGTGACAAGAAAGTTCCTGGACACTGGCAAGATGTGGCATTACTGAGCACTCTTGTCATGGTGTCTGGGTTTGGAGAAGGTAAATACAAAGTTTAAGTGAAGACTTTTTTTGCCAACATGCCCTGCACTTTTTTTTCTCCTGAGGCAGAGCACCAGCGCTCAGTCCGTATTCTGCTCCCTCTGCCCAAGTGAAGCATACTGGCATGACTTTCTGATGTGTCTGCTCGTTAACCTGTCCAGGAGATGTCAGCCTTATATCACACAACCAGCACAACACAAGGCAAATCCTATGTGGCCAACATAGCAGACAGCTCCAGTCTGTCTTGGTGGACCCATGCTCTGGGCTGGGACAAACCTCATTGTCACTACCTGGGACAAATGCATGGGAGACAATGATCCAAATGCTGGCGCTTTACATCGTTGTCTCACTATTGCTAATGTCAAAGTAGAAGAACAAAAAAGAGTTAATCCAATTAGTCACTTTTACTCCTGGGATTGACAGAAGACAGCCAAATTAGAACTGCCCACAGCAAAGTCTCTCTCCAGTTTACTGCCCTCCAGGGACTTGGGAAGAGGGACAATGCAGTCCCAAAGCAGTGGTGTTCAGCATGGTACACGCTGTCACACCACTGCCCTGGGCACAGAGCCTGGGTCAGGGAGCCTTGCTATAAAGAGAGGACACTGAAAAAGCAAGTCAGAGTCAGTGTGCCCCAGGATCCCTCTTCCCTCTGCTAACACAACTCTTTTTTTTGTTGTTTGTTTTTTTTTTTTTTCTCTTTTCATTGCTGAAAGCCAGCCAGAAACTGTGAAATTATCAGCACTTTTGAGCCCACTGTTTCTTTTGTCTCCAAGGAAACTCTGCTATTATGTTTAATATCAACACCAGTAGGATTTTCAAGGAGGGAAGTCTCCACAAGTAGCAGCAGGGAAGCACGCTAACAGGGAGAAGAGGGAGAGAAATCTCTGCAGGAGGAGAGGGGCTGGGGAAGAAATTGGCACAAGCCAGGCAGATATTTAGGGCAAGGGAAGGGGTCAGTGAGAAAGTGGTATGAGCCTCTCCAAGGTGCACAGCTTCTGGGTCACCTGGTCATGAGCAGAGAGAAGTCAAACAGCCCATCCTCCTGCGGAGGGTGCGAAGGTAAGGCTGGGAGGGAGGGATGTGCCCACGAGAGGCAGGCAGGACCCAGGGACTGCAATGAGCAGCAAGCAAGTCCCACCTGCTCCTGGGCAGACCATGGGCACTGAGGAATGGGAACCTGCAGTATCCCTCCTGTGCTTTGCAGGGGCCGTGCTGGGTGCCCCACTCCTGTCTCACTCCCCTCACCAGTAGCTCAGTGCCTGTTGATAGGAGCCAGCCACTGTGCCATTACCTGATTTTTTTTCCAGCACTGAGTGAGGACCAGGACAGAGAGGGCTCATGGACCCATGGGGTGGAGGCCCCCTCACCCCTGTTTCTGTTGGATCCTTTGCAGCTCGGCCCATTTCTTGCCGTTAGAAGGGCAGTGCATGCTGAAAGCAATGAAGCCAAAGTGCCTACGCTGAAAATTTCTGTTTGCCAGCCCAGCTGGGGTAAGCTCAGCCATCTCTGAGTTGCTATAGCAGCCCCTTGGCAAGGCTTTGCACTCAAGGAAGTGATAGGGCTTGCCCATTTTCCACTCCCAGCTCCCTGCCAACCAACTTGTCCCTCTGTGACAGGCGCAGGCGTAGAACAGATCTGCCTGGCTCCAGCTGCCGGCACATCTCAGTGCGAGGGGAGGGTCCCCCTTTGTATGGGGCAGGAATTCCCATTCCATCCCCACTGAGCTCATGGTGACAGTGATCACCAACTGAGCAGCGGGTTTGGGCCTACGTTCAGCCCCATGAGGACAAGTGCCTTTCTCCCCATAGCCCCCTACTCATACTAAAGTCCCATGCCAAGGTTGACTCTCTCCACCACCCCACCACATACAGACTCACTTTTAAAGCACTCTCCTGTGGGCAGTCCCCTCTCCTAATGTGGGGCGAGAGCTATCCCTGCTGCCCTCTCGTGCATGTGCCCAAGACAGTCGCCGGCCGTCCTCCTGTCCTGCTCCCACCACTGGACCTGACACCGCTCTCATTCATGCATTCAGATCTGCAAACAAGAGCACTCACCTGGAACAAGTGTCGGTTGTCAGGCAGGATGACGGTGGGTCTTTTTCTTCTTGGGGGATTACTCTGAGTTGTTTTGTTCCTTAATTCTTTAAGCTCAAAGGCAGGATGCAGGATTTTCTCCTTAGAAAGGTACAGCGTTAGCAGAGAGCTCTGAGCAATACCTCCTGAGAGAGGAAAGGAAGACTGTAATATGCTCAGGATACATGGCAGCAGGGGGTGGGGGAGTGGCATGGAGGAGGAGACTGAAAAAATCTTCGATGATTGCAGGAAACTGGAGGACAGCAAGCACCTGTCACTGTGATGTTACATACAGTCCATACTGGATTTATCACTACCAGTGATTTTGCACTTTCTCCTCCCTCCTCACACAAGCAGAGTTAGCAGTAACGGAGAGCAGGGCAAGCTGATAACTGAGAACCAGACCTCATCCCCATCCCAATCCTGCCCCTCAGCCTACTGCCTTCCTCGGGGTGGCTGCGTGCAGAAATGCGTTCTTGAGCAGGCTGGTCCTTCCCCAGCCCTGTGTGTGCGAGCAGGACCTCAGGGATCCATGCACACCTCTGTGGTTTGTCCAGACCGGCCCGAGGGGATGGACATGTGCCTGTGTCTCACCAAATAGCTGTAATTTCCCGTGGTGGATTAGGCAAGTCACAAGGCAGAACCCATTTACTGAGTGTGCAAAGGAAATATGTTAGCAATACAGGCTGTCAGGGAGCCAAACTCTGCTTTCAAGGAAGCAGGCGCTGCCTTTGCTCACTGATCCATTAAATATTGGTTCCTGCTGCACTTTTTCTCAATAGAAGTCCTGCATTTCAAAATTTACCTTAATGCACCACACCAAAACAAAAGTCAGGTTACAGGCGTGAGCACCACGCAGCCAGTGCTGGCTTCTGGATGGGGTGGAGTGAAAAATTATTTCCAAAATACAAGCCCCAGTACCAGCGTTACAACAGCACCTCTGTTTCTATTCCTCCCAGACACACAGCTCACAGGGAGATGCACCAGTTGTTTCCCAGCCTCCCTGTTTCGGGCGGCACCAGTGCAGGAGCTTTGCTGTGTACTCCAGCTCCAGTGCGTACCAGCAGCAATGCATTGTGTCTGCA
Organism: Alectura lathami; assembly: GCA_013399715.1. Taxonomy (NCBI): domain Eukaryota; kingdom Metazoa; phylum Chordata; class Aves; order Galliformes; family Megapodiidae; genus Alectura; species Alectura lathami. The sequence goes on from VXAV01001357.1 coordinate 9,359, forward strand.
GCTGGAACTTGCCACAGAGCGTGACTCGTCCAGCAAGGAGCAGCTCAAAGCCTCAGTGTTGGGCTCATCTGTCAGAGAGTCCTGGAACCAATTTTGGCCCCTGAGCCCTCTGTCCCCATAGGACTCTGTGGGAAGGGGAGAGCCAGACCTCCTCAGCCCCTGGCTACAGAGGGCAGCTCCCAACACCCACTGTCTTTCTTGCAGAAGAAGGCAGACATTCATCAGAAGGGCGATTGGGTGGGACCTGGCTGGACAGGCCATTTGTGGCCATTTCCTTCCTCCACCTGCCACATCAGCATGGACACAGGCCATTGCTGAAGGACACACTGTCTGCACCAGACAAATTGCTCCGTCTTCATGTGACTCGGTTGCTCGCTTGTAAATGGAGGAAATAACACTGTTTTTCCTATCAAAGGTTACACAAGTTCAGCGAGGTCTCAAGTCATGTGAGTGTCAGCTGGGGGCTGGAAACCCAAGCGCTGTACTCTGCAAAGATGAGCCATCTCTTCAGCAAAGCACATTTTGGAATGTGAGATGATTTTCTTTCGAAATGAATGTCTCTGGTTATGTGGCACAGACTGCAGAGTTCCGCCTGCACCACGCACCCCGAGCACTCCTGCAGAAACGTGGCTGAGAGCCAGTCCAGCAGCAGAGGGAAAACGAGGCTGCTCGTGGGAGCACAGCACATACCCCACCGATTTCCTCCGGTCCTGGCTGCTGTCTACAGCCACCACCCGCTGACGGGGTTGTGTTGGACAGACATCTCTTACTGCTCCTGCCCCTCCTTTTTGCCAGCAGCTTTTCTTAGGGAAGGGTGCCTGACTTCACTGTTTGCTGCCTGCTGCAGGCTCAGGTGATCGGTAGCAGTTGTAAGAATGCTCCTTGCATGGACAGTGCATTTCTGACACTACCCAGAGAGGGGCAGAGCTTCTCCGCACTTGGCCATCTCTCAACAGCTGCATGTTTCTCCCTGAAGCTCCTTCAGGGAGAAATGGTTGATAAACGGCTGATAATCGCCTGTTTCCCCTTCTGTGCCTGCAGTTCAGCTTGGCTTGTAGAATCTTGGTTCATAGAAAACCCAGTTTCTTAAATCCCATTTCATACCCCTAGGCTTTCTTCAGCCATAAACTCATGGTGATAAATGCCTTAAAACTTCTCTTTCACCAACTTTATCCATGTTTCATTTTGATTTTTACCAATTTACAGGCACCTACAAATTATAAAACGAGACACAGAGCAGCAATCTGAAGTTATGGAGGAGGTGAAGAGCTCTGCTCCCTCAGGACAGAGCTTCCTGGTGCCCAGGGTGCAGCAGTCCCTCAGGGAACAAACCCCACAGTGAGCTCAGACCCGAGCCTCTCCTCTCTCTGTGAGTGCAAGGCACACCGTAAGCTACATGGCACAGAGGCCACGTGGTGCTGTGAGTTATCACCAGCAGGTAAAAAGGAAACTCTCAGTGTCACCCTTGTGAGAAGCAATGAGAAAAGATAAGAGAGTTGCTTCTCCTGGCACTTAGCCATAAAGGGTCTTCTAATGCTGTCCTTGTGCAGCCATTTGGCAGTGAAGATAAAGAAAGGGCTTGTTGAGAAATAGCCTGGAACAGCTTTCCCAAATCAGCTCCTTCGTGATTTTCTCCAAGCCTTTCAGAATGATTTATGCTAATCTCACAAGCAGACTAAAAATGTCACATAAGTACAAGGCAGCTTGTTTTGCAGCCACTCCCTCCTGAAACATGCCCTCAGCCTGTACCTCTGCCCGACTTGGGAAGATCTCAGTCCTAAAAGAGTGACATTCTGGGCAAGGGACCCTTGAGACACATTTTTACACAGGGTTTGTGTCCCTTTGAAAGAGAGATTTGCAGGCACAGTAGAACAACTGCATCTTTACTATCTCTTTGTTTTTTAAGAAAGGAGTTGATTACCTTTTTGATCTTTAAAAAGCAGAACACCTAAAGATGGACCTAATGTGTTGATTCCCAATGGAACAGTAAGGAAAGCCCCACATGTGAGTCTCTGTTAGCATGCAGTTATGGCATATTCAGGTTGCTGTGCACAGCTTGGGTGTAGCATTGATGCTGCAGGGTTGGGTTGGAAAAAATCCAGCAGATGGCTGTGTCCACTGCCCCTCAGGTTCACTACTTTACAATCAATATTTATTGCTCTGGCCTTTTGAAAGGGCTCAATTTCTCTGAACTGCTGAGAAAAATACACTAAGAAGCATGCTGCAGTGTGCCTGCACCCCTGCCACCTGAACGCACTGATGACCAGGAGGACATGAACAACTGTTCATGTTGTCCATGAACAACCCTTACCAGACCTGTCAGGGGAACGTGGATGTTTTCTGCTGGAATGCAGAAAACCCAGTTGCTAATATTCCCTGTTGCTAATTGCCACGGGGAAAGATGTGATTTCCTTACATGTTAAGCAATACTTCAAATCTTCCTTCCCTGGATTTTGAAATTCTGTGGTCTGGTTCTCCTTGTTACAGTAACCTTAATTTGGGGGTTGGGATTAATTTTAAATCTTGTACTACTCACTTGGCCCAGGGAGCAGAGTCCAATTATGCAGCCATGACCTTCATTCCAAGTTTGCAGAGTTTCTACAAATGAATCACCCTTGTGTTTAGCAGAGCTGCTCAAATAATGGAATTTCCTTCCTATGGGAAATGCCAATATTTCACATTTATTTTTGCCCTATTTTGGAACAAAAAGTCAAAATTTATACTCTTGCAACAAATGAAGTTTAGAAAAATTCTAGCAGAAATGGATTGTTTTGGATCGGACCGATGTAAATCTGCTCCCACTAGAGCTGTAACATTTCTTCCTGTGGGTGCCTCTCATGATCATATTTTTGCCTCGTTGGATAGGCAGCTGTCATGATGCACTGCGGAGTGCCCCTGTATCTGGGCTGGTCCGGTGTTGCCCAGAGGGTAAGCAATGGCCAAGAAGAAGTGGGCCAGGAGGAATAAAAGAGATGTGATGCAGTTCTCACTGACAGCGCCTGACAGGATACCCTGGTTAGAATTTCTGATGGCCAGCAAAGAAAGTGATAGTGAAAAACTGGTATTTCTGATGAGAAAAATTCTCACCCGAAATAGGTAGACTGGGGAGTTTCAACTGGTGAGTGAGATGAACTTTTCTAACTCGTGACATTTCTGCTATTCAGAAGTGCCCTCATTTTCTCCTTGGTTCTGCTGAGTGTATGTGACCGAGGCGTTTCAACTGTACTGAATGCCAGCTCATGCTCCCTGCTCCTCCTGGGTGCACGTGGAACATGTGCTGCGCGCTTGCAGAGGGGGTTCTGCTTCTGGAGCTTGTGTGATTTGTTCCATGCTATTTTTCAGAAACCTCTGTATATCAGCATACAGTCCAAAACAGTGTGAACTTCAAATACCTAAGCTGGCGCTGAAGCCTGAAGTCTTAAAAGCACCATTTTGCCAAACTATTTCACAATCATTACTTTTAATCCCACTAGAGAAAGAATCCTCTGCTCTGTCCCCTACATGTTCCCTGGTGGAAACTCACCTGAATCCCTCCCCCCAGCAGGGAGCAGACACGATGAGTCTTTTTCCTCTCTGCCTGAATCCACCTCTGACTCTTCCTTTCAGCCCCTTACTTTTCTACTGGCAATACAAACTATCTAGCAGTTGTTCTGCCATAGGTGTTTGAAAAAGGTGTTATTTAGGTTTCATGCCATAAACAAGTTCTTCCTAAGGGTCTCTTTTGTCTTGCCTTACTGTATTTTTACATATAACTCTACCCTACCTGCCAGAATGAGAGATGATATCACTCCTAGGGACTCCCCTTAGAGAAAGATTATTTCTTATGAAAACTCTTACATGCAGTTTGTTCAGTGAAAATATTTCCTGCTGTGGAGAAAGGTAGTGTTCAAAATGTGGGCTTTACAGCACAAGACGGACGTGCCTTGCCGTAGCTGCTCTTGGAGGAGGGAGAAGCCAGGGTAGGTCTGATGACTGGGCCTCTCCCTGTCTCCTTCTCCACACCTACAGGTGGAGGTATATTTCTGAAAACAGCTATCTACCACAGCAAGAGGCAATTCAAGCTGGCAGGACAGCTGAATGGCCACACTACAGTGAAAAGAAAACGACCTGTTCGAATCCCCTCATAGAATCATAGAATCATAGAATCACAGAATGGCTTGTGTTGGAAGGGACCTCAGAGATCATCAAGTTCCAACCCCCCTGCCCTGGACAGGGCTGCCAGCCACTAGCTCACTAGATCCAACTGCCCAGGAACCCATCCAGCCTGGCCTTGAACACATCCAGGGATGGGGCAGCCACAACTTCTCTGGGCAGCCTGTGCCAGCGCCTCATCACTCTCCCAGTCAAGAATTTCTTCCTGATGTCTAACCTAAACCTCCCCTCTTTCAGTTTTAGCCCATTCCCCCTTGTCCTACCATTATCCACCCCTTTCCTCACAGGAGAGGTGCTCCAGCCCTCTGATCATTTTTGTAGCCCTCCTCTGGACCCGCTCCAACAGCTCCACATCCCTTCTGTACTGGGGGCCCCAGGCCTGCATACAGCACTCCAGGTGAGGCCTTACCAGGGCAGAGCAGAGGGGGACGATCCCCTCCCTCTCCCTGCTGGCCACCCCTCTCTTGATGCAGCCCAGGATGCCATTGGCCTTCCTGGCTGCAGGAGCGCACTGCCAGCTCATGGCCAGCTTTTCCTCGATCACAACGCCCAAGTCCTTCTCCGCAGGGCTGCTCTCAAGGAGTTCTTCTCCCAGTCTGTGCACACACCTGGGATTGCCCCGACCCAAGTGCAACACCTTGCCCTTGGCCTTGTTGAACCTCATCAGGTTCTCGTGGGCCCACTTTTCCAGCCTGTCCAGGTCCCTCTGGATGGCATCCCTCCCTTCAGGGGTATCAACTGCACCACTCAGCTTGGTGCCATCAGCAAACTTGCTGAGGGTGCACTCGATCCCGCAGTCTAAGTCATCAGTAAAGATGTTAAAGAGCTCATCTTCTGTCTTGCCTGATTTTACTGCATTTCCTCTGAGTCATGCTTTTCAAACAGTGAGGCTCAAATCTGAAGCAGTTTCTTCCATGGTTTAGGGGCTTTTCTGGGGGCATTCACTTGTAAAGTTTTTCTCACTTTACCCTTTCTGTCCCCAGCATCTCTCTCCTGCTCCCCTTACCCAGCTCCCCAGCCTCCCTGACCAAGCAGCTGCATGCTGATCGGGCAACCAGGAACTGCTTGTGAGAAGATAATCCCACCCAATTTCCAGATGAGAGTTGGGCTCTCAGGAAACAGGTTATTAGGTTGGCAGCAACTGCTCTGAATGGTCTGTGGCTAGAGGGATGTAAGCAGGTCCCTGGGGCCTGGGAAATCACAGAGGGGAAGATTTACTCTTCAGTGTGGGGTGATGGCATCCCATAGGACATGTAGTAGGAAGATCAAAACTGAAACAGCTGTTGGATTGAGAGGAAGCTGCAAAACGGCATGCAGTGTATACCATACTGTCTGACTGCAACTGTTGTGCAGCCAAGCAATGCAAAAATTGTCAACAATATTTCTTGGCAGGAGAAGCAGTCCAGTGAACAGTATTGGACACAATTATTACTTGTTCTGCGTGTGGCTTATTTCTGTGGGTGACGATCTGGGTGCTGTGATACAGCAACTTCATGTACCCTCTGCTCTGTATTAACAGCCTGAAATGCCTCAGCTGTCAATTTATTATGTGGGGGAATGGCTCATATGGCTTTTCATTAGCAGAATGCGACCTTCTTCCAGACATCCTGTATTAGTGAGTTGTACAAGCTGCAGAAGGTCAAAAAACCTTACTGATATTTCAGGTAGCTTGGTCCAATGCTACTGCGGGTTAAGTCTGCCTTCTCTGAGCTGGGAAAAATGGGTGGAAATACTTCTGCTGCTCTGATGATATATTTGGCCAAATTTAACTTGGCCCATTTTCTCTCTGGTATTCTCTACATGGTATTACCATTGGCATTATGCTCTTCTCCATCAGCTCCCAACGCTGTGTATGTGTATATTACAAGGACAAAAGGGACCATTTGCGATCATTTAGTCTGACCTCCTTTTTCAGGACAGGAATAGCCCTGTGTTAATTAATTTTCTTTTAAGTAGAATATACTATTTAGAAAAATTTCTGAACCTGCATTACTCTTTCCTGGTGGTGATGAATTCACCACAATTTCAGGCAAATTATATAAGCCTGACCCTAGAATTTATGCATGATAATTTGAAAGAAGCAGTCAGCTGCTGCAGTAGATGAGCTGAATTGAACTTAATACTGACATTAACACATCAGGAGGCTGTAGCATATCTTAGTCAATATGGGCATGCAAAAACTCATGCGTACAGCACCTGCAAGCACAGACTTAGGGACTAAAATGTATGTGAGATCTGGGGTATGAAAGCTTACTCAAGGTGGATGATCCTGCAGCAGACACTGGACAGCAGCACCTCCAAGTTTCCTCCAGATCCCCGCCTCAGACAATCACCTATCTCAACACAGATTAATGAGTTCCCTCTCTTCTTTTCCCAAATGAGATCTTAGACTACAAACCCAAGCGCTACTTGTGTTGACTTCTGGGGTCTAATTTTGCAATTTGCTTTTCTTTTGAAAACTATCCAGTTATTCATTAGCTTTCTTGAAGGAGAAGAACTCAAAACCGCAGGATTGCAGAGAAAACAGCTGTATAGGAAGTCTACACCCTTGGCTTTCATTCACTGAATTGCAGAATCCCCTAAAAGCAGATGCATGCAGCTACTCCCGATGAACTTTTTCTTTTGTTCCCACCAGTTCTCTCTAGGAAAATCATGGTCTTCTTCAAACAAATTTTTTCACTCTTTTTATGATATCCTTCTGTCATGATTCTTAGACTCCTAATTTTGATAAAGCATGTTTTTGCCTTGGGGTAGAGTCTTGCTCTGAAAGTCAATACTTCGAAGAATTCCAGGTGCAAGCATAGTCTTCTCTTCACAGAGATCTCCAGAAGTGGCTCCTGGTGACAATTTTGCCCCACACATAGCTACAGAAGTGCCTGTGGGCATGGGTTTGAGGCCTACCGTGTGGGTTTGGAGCCTGCTGCATGGGTCTGGGGCCTGCTGTGTGGGTTTGAAGCCTGCTGTGTGGGCTTGAGGCCTGCTGTGTGGGTCTGGGGCCTGCTGTGTGGGTTGGGAGTCTGCTGTGTGAGTTTCGGGTCTGCTGCATGGGTCTGGGGCCTGCCATGTGGGTCTGGGGCCTGCCATGTGGGTTTGGGGCCTGCCGTGTGGGTTTGGGGCCTGCCGTGTGGGTTTGGGACCTGCCATGTGGGTTTGGGGCCCACTGTGTGGTTTTGGGGCCTGCTGTATGGGTTTGGGGCCTGCTGTATGTGCAGCGCCAGGTTGAAATTCGGAAGGTCTCTGTGTGCATGCTGGGTGCTGTGGCCTGGCTGCAGCCTGCCAGAGCGCAGCATGGCAACACAGGAGAGATCACACCATATGAGATCCCTCTTTCCTTAACTCAGCGTCCTTGCTGAGTTCTCAGCTTCCTTACTCTCCTCTATCACAGACCAAAAAGCAGGTGGGTGACGCAGTGGCCAGGAGGCCTGTGGGTGTCAGACAGAGCTCAGGCAAGCACACGGGGCCCAAGTCGTAGCACAGAGAAGCCTGGAGTAGTGCTGGCTGCACACTGTCAACAGAGCAACGCAAACTGTCTCACAGCTCATTACAGAAACTGAGCCAAAGGGAAGGCACGTTCCCAGCTTATCAGGCCACCTCCTCTGTGAGCTCTCTGATCTACTTTTCCAGTGATTGCTCCTGACCTAGGAGAAGCCCCTGAGAAATCTCACAGTTCATAGCCTGAAGCTAAATGGGCATCAGCAAGCGGCCACGGTGGGGAGCTGGGAGCGTGGCACGCCGCAGTCTGACTAACCAGCTGGAAAATTCCACTCCGCTGGTCACAGCGGAGCACGCTCGGGTGCTTAGGAAGCAAGTCTTGCCGGCGGTGTGTTTATCTGCTTGCCGGGCTGCTGCTCTGCTTGGCTGCCATGAGTTGTGTCGCATTTGCCAGGACACCCGCTCTAACTGCTCAGCCCTCTTTTAGCACTGTGATAAGCTATGAACGAGCGTCCTGCTTCCTTTGCTCTGTTTCATTGTATTTTTTTAGCACTGCTGACAGTCAGTACAGGGTGACATGAAGGGTGAAGCTCTGAACAGGGCTGCCAGCAGAACCAGCTTCTCCTGCAGCTCTGGCGAGGCTGCATAGAAGAAACCAGTTCATTTCACAGAAGCAACCAGTTCATCTGATGCCTTCCCTCCTGGCATCTCTCCTACTTGACCAGCTGTGTCATCCCTGCCCCAAAACTAACCTGAAATCTGCTAACTTGTGTAAATTGGTCAATTGACTTACAATGGTGTTTTCTTCCTTCTGACTATCAGGCTATGAAGATTAAAGTAATGCCAACAGATGTTAAAATATTTAGCCTTACAGTACCGAAGGAATACTGACTGGCTGAGGATCTGAAGCTTTCAAGTGCTACCAGCCCTGATCTCTCTCTTCACCTTATCTGTGCACACCTTTCCCACCTTTCCCATTCAACACCTGCTTATCTCCACCTACCCACATGCTCTTACCTTCTGGATTTGCAGCTGTGCCTGCTGTTGGTATGTTTAATCCAATTAGGAAGTGAGAAAAGCCTGCAAGTGCCAGGGCGGAAAGCCTCGTGTTACAATGTCACTCAGGTCATCAGCATACACCCATTAGTAGCCACTGGTAATAAATCTCATGGGAATTAGACATCTGTAAATCCTGGAAACAAGGTTTCATGCACTGAATGTACTATTGCTAGATTCCTTTTAATACTGCACACTGAAATAATACAGAAGGCATCTCAGAAACTTGCACATTTAAGCAGCAAATCAAGATTTGCTGCTTATAAAAATAAACATTATTCAGACTTCTAATGTAACATTCCTAACACGTGCAGTGTCTCACTTGCTAAGGACCACAAGACACCCAGCTGCTTGTGATCATAGGATGCACAAGGAAATGCACAGCAAAAGTGTCTCCACAATTATCTGAGAAATGAATGTGCACCTTGCAGCAACAGCGTGCTCCTGGCGCTGACAAGGGAAGCGAGGTGCAGGCAGGAAGCGCTCTCTGGAGGATTTTCCTTAGGTACTGAATACCAAGGTTATTTACTAATGCTTCAGTTCCGTGATACATTTCCCCTTAGGCAGGCTTTTAGATGCATGTATAAGTTTTATCCAGATGTTTGAAATATTGCCTCACAAAAGTGTTGATGGGAGAGGTCTGTTAGCACTTTCCAGGTCAGCTATTTTAACATATCAGAAGAGGGACAGAAATTTGAAGAAGGGATGTTTGCTCCATCTAACCAACATTTCCAGGCATCTCGCATGTAACTTAATTCTGAAGTTCTGGTTGAAGTGCAGATCTTGCACAGCTACCGCAGAAAATGTAAAAGAGCGAACTAGAGTGAGTGAGGTGACAGTCTGTCCCGCTTTTACTTACATGAAGCTCAGAATCAAAGCTGCTTCTTGAAATGTCGCAAGTGTGTGAGCTTCTGTTCACAAAGCCTGGATGTGCATAAATGTAAGAAGAGCAAATTGTGTTAGAGACATCCCATACCTTCATCACCCACTCCTATGAGAATGGGAAATGGCACAAGACCACTCAAAACCAGAAAGAAGAATGAGTTTTTCCCAGTCTTTTCAAGTCTCAGCACCTTTCATGCTTCCTCTGCATCAGGAGTCCTCTCCAAGTTTGGGATCTCCTGTATGGATAACAAAGCCTTCATGCAAAATCAGCAAACTGAGTATTACCTCTACAGGTTCTCACCGTACCTTCATGCAGTAGACCTGGAGGGAAGCACTGTAAGGGCTCAGGAGGCAGCGGGTAGCCCAGCTTCACCCAAAGGCCAGCCTCTGCCTGCTGAGGCCGAACAACAGCATCTGCAAAATCCCAATGGCAGAGAAAAGCCAGGCACCAAGCTACCGAAGAGGGAAAGAAATCCTTCAGAGAGGAGCAGTTATCCAGAAGCCCCACACAGCATCACATCCGTGGCTTGCTCCTTATTCCTTCTTGTGCCTTTGACTCTTGCTAGCCTCCAAGAGCGAGAGCCCACTGTTGCCCTCCCAGCCGGGCTCGGACCCAGCGTCAGCACAACCCGCAGTGCAGCAGGGATATCTGCCCGGCCCCGCAGATAGCAGCACCGTGCGAGCACGGTGCAAGCAGTGGCTGGCAGGGCTCAGGGCCCGCTCCTTTGCTGGCAGCAGATGTTGGGCAAAGACTGCAGAGGGCAGCAGGACCTGCTGGAGGGAAGGAGTCAGGAGGCCTGAAATCAGGTGTTGCAATGCAGAGAACTGAGGGACACAGAGCTTTTTGTGGGAAGAAAAGTGACTGCAAGTGGTGATGATGCTGTCTGATATTAATTATGGACCACTTGCAAAGTCAGAACAGAGAAGGCCCTTCTCAGAGCACAAAGCCATGCACAGGAGTCTCTGGTAAATGCCGGCTGAGCTCTTTCCCGAGCCCTGAACAACCTATCCTTGACCTGCAGCAGCAAGATGGTGCCAGTGCCGTGCTCCCTGCCATGGCTGCTGGCTTGGATGACTGAGCTGCGGGGCTGTGCACCACCAACGCTCTCCTGAAGCACTCAGCTGGTGCTGCACTGTGTGGTGCACATACAGACACATGCCAGAGCATGAGGGTGTTACTTACGTTTCTTTCAAGAGACTGACCTCTTGATGTGTACTTCTACAGAATGCAGCGGCACTGCAGCTCAGAGGAGGAAGTTGGGCAAGTTGTAAACAAATCATAAGGGTTTGGAAGTGCTTTTGTATGATTTTGCAACACATTGGGCTAGCTACATCCTGTCCATATACTGCAAGATCTTGTATTAAGTGAGAAATTAAGGCTTCTGCTGTGCTTTTGTACAATATAGTTTTCAAGAGCTTCATCAAATAGTAAAGAAGCAACTATAGAAAGATGCTTTGGAGGTATTGGTGACTCAAGTATTACTCAAACACACAGCAAAATTGAATAACTCAAATAAGAAACACAAATAATTATATGGCAGTTAGACCCAGACTTTCAGTTCTCATTCTCTTTTAAGCTGTAATTGGTTAAATCTCCCATAATATAGGAAGAGAAATAAATGTAAGACATTCACATGCTGTCTGATAGATCTGACAGATCATGCTGGTGTATCGTGCAGCTAGTCCACACAAGCAGGTGTACCCACCCCTTGGCCTGAAAGTGCTGGTCTTCCACAGCACTGCTGTGCTTCTCCAGAAATCCTAGGTGCGATCACTGTACACAGGCTGTGATTTTTTTTTTTTTTTTTCATTAGTTCAATCTACCCAGAAGAGCTTAAGACATGACTTGAAGTAGTCAAGTGCCATCAGGAGACATTAAAGAGAGAGCATATTATTTAAATCAAATACAGAATAAAATTTTACAGCTGGGTGCTGAAGCTAGACATTTTCACAACAGTTGCCTTTAAAGACAACAATCTTTAATGCCTATCACATGCCAGAGTATCCGAGAATTCCTTTAACTCAGCGTGCTTCATGCCAGAATTGGATATCTCCTTTCAAGGATACGTTCTAATTCAATCATGAAGATCACTGCAGAAAAAAAAATGAGAAAAAATCTTATACTATACTGGAAGCCAGTGTGCATAATGTTATATCTGCCTTTAAAAGCTATGAGTTATATTAGATGTCATCTGTCCAGATTTATTAGCACACCTGATTCCCATAGAAGAAGTTGGGGACCGAAAGAGAAATGGCAAAATGGATGTATTAATGCAATGGATGAGAGTGGCTAATAGCAACAGGCAGCTCTGAATGAAAAGTGCATGCTGAAGGGAAGCGACTACTCAGCTTCAGATCAGGACAGGTATTTTGTACTTTCATTGCACGATAAGGCAAAAAGAGTGAAAGTTTGCAAATAAAGTCAGTGGATGCAATCAAGCTCAAAATCATCATTATCACTGACAGAATAGACAGGGGGATAGTGCAGAAAGACTTCAGATGGCCGAAGGCTAGGAGCAAGGCTAGAACATGGTGCTGCTCAGCCAGTACAGGGTGCTAGCTCAAGCATCAGGGGCTCCTGCCAGCAAATGGGAGCAGATCGGCTGGAAATGATGAATGAGCACAAGGACTGGCCTTCACCAGCAGGTCACAGAACGGCGATCCAGAGCACAAGTAACCATGGTCTGAGCAGAGTGAACACTGCTGAATGGGGCATCTCTGACACGTCAGCTTGCAGTGCTGTTTCCACTGTGGTCATCTGGGCTCAGCAACACCAAGGGCAAAAATCTTGAGCTCCTTGTAAATGTCATTTCTGTATCTTCAGAGAATTGTCACCTAAGATGTCAGAAGCAAAGAAATAAACGTTTTGAAAAACAACCTTATAGATTTATTTCCCTGCTACAGTAAGGACTACCTCACTGTGTTGTTCATAGGCAGTTATAAATCCACCTTTCACAGGCTGAAGTTTGGGAGTGCCCACCTGCTCTGCAATGACCGCATTCATGAGAGCTACAGAAGGTCTGGATTCAAGTCTGCTCCATCGTGGCAGGGTTGCAATTTGTATTTTAGGGATGTAATCTACCTAGCAGGCTGTTCCAAACGGTGAATGCTCCATGTCCTTCGTTGGGTCCAATCCAGTTTTTGAAGATAGTATGTGGTAAAGAAGAGCCAGAAGGCAAAACTTTGGCAGGACTGGCAGGTGCCAGCAGGACACAGCACAAAGTCAGAACCACTGAGCGAATACAGATGAGGAAAAGCAATTACAGGTCTGTACGCTGTGGACTTACTACTGGCGAAGCCAGACGCAGTGGTGTCTCCTATAGATCACAGTGACAGTGCTTTAATAAACCAGCAAGATGCAGAAATATGTGCTAATTCTTAAAATCTACTGCAGCCATCTCAGCAAGACAAGTACAGAAAGTTGGGTTTTATTTGTGCCCATAATTTCTCTGCCTTTTGCTACATTTTCTATGACAGAGGCACCAAGAAGAAAGATATGAAGTGTGGGTGGAATTAATTTCTCCTAACTCTGGAGAGGTGGTAGGAGATCACCAATCTTAATTGCTTCCCAGCTAATTTGCAGGAACCAGTTTCCTCAGACCTGACCTCCGCTGGGTGAAAGCCAAAGGAGCAGCCTGCCACAGTTACTTTGTTCCTTTCATAGCCTGCCTCAATTGCAACCACATCGCCTGCAGCCCTTCCACCTCCATCAGCACCACACAATTAGCAAAGAAGGGATTTGAACGGCAGAAGCTGAGCTATTCAGCAGCTTTGTACTTTTAATTATTTCAGGTCTGCGTAAGGCAGTCAGCAATGCTGCTTCCCAGAGAACTGCACCTGGGCAGGGTTCACCATTGCCCTGCATCTTCAATGCCAGACTGCCCCGATTGCCCACTGGAGACATTTCCTTTCTGCCTTTAGATTTAAGCAGGTATCAGCAGAAGTACTACATTTGCAGCCTTCAAAAACACACTCAATGTGGCTAGGACCCTGCAGGACCTGTCTGTGCCTCACCATCCTCATCAGCAGAATGGCAATAACAATCTTTGTAAAAGATATTCAATTCTAATGGTTTAGAAAGAGAAAAATTTGACTTCTGGAGACTGGTAGTGGATTTGTACAGAGTATTGCTGTTACACTCAATGCGAGGTTGCTTTCCAAAACTGAGTAAAGAGGCTGATAGTACATTCTGATCATGTTTATACTGAACTTCAGAGGTTCTGAAAGACTTAATAAAACAAAAGATCAGAAAAAATATATTCTCCTTGAGTTTGTTTATATCAAAACCATGTTTTCATCTTTCGGGAAACTGCTCTTTGCTGTAGGAGATACACAGTGTCTCAGTGTTTTCCTAAGTTTCCACTGCCCATCCAGGAGCTCAGGGTGTGTTTTGGCCAGGAATATTTGGCATCATCCACCCTGGTCAATGCAAAAAACTTGCATTATCCCCAGAGTAAACTTCAGGGGAAGAGTGGTGGAGGTGGTCTCAACTTGTCAGTGGGGTAGGAGTTTGTTTCTCACCTTGGGTCAGTGGAGGAATCTATCATTACTGACTGTATCCTTTTCCCAAGCAGCTCTGGTATGCTGATAGATTTCCTCATGACCTCTGCAGGGTTATATCTCTTGGGCACTGCCTCCTGTAATCTTGGAGGTAAGATTAAGGGGCAGCAGGAATAGTGTTGAAGAAACCTTCTGGCCTAGCCCCTTGCACCTGCCTTTTCCTCTGGTCATAAATAATGTTTATTTGAGAGATGAGAGCAGGCGTGCTGTCATCCCAGTGCCCCAGGATCTTCGCCCATGCCCTGACCTCAGTACTCCAGCACCACAACCTCACCCACACACATCCTGGTGTGTCAGCGTATGCCCAGCCTGTCTGCTCTGGCTGAACAGAGTTGCTGTGATAATCAGCGGTGCAGAACATTTCTTGTGTGAGGGAAGGCTGAGAGAACTGGGAATCTTCAGCCTGGAGAAGACTGAGAAGCAATCTGATCATTGTTTATAAATATCTGAAGAGCAGGAGGCAAATGGATGGGGCCAGGCTCTTTTCAGTGGTGCCCAGCGACAGGACAAGGAGCATCAGGCAGAAACTGGAACACAGGAATTTCTACACAAACATTAGGAGGAATTTCCTTACTGGGAGGGTGACAGAGCACTGGCACAAGCTGCCCAGAAAAGTTGTGGAGTCTCCTTCTCTGGATACATTCAAAACCCATCCGGACGCTTTCCTGTGTAACTGTCTGTAGGCAACGTGCTTTAGCAGGTGGTAGGACTAGGGGCCCCTAGCAAGGGGTCCCTTTCAATCCCTACAGTTCTGTCATTCTGTGATTCTGTGATTCTGTGTCCATGCCTCCCAGGAGCTAAAGTGCATTAACCAGGGAGAAGCACGATTTGATTAGTGCTGGGAAGGCAGATACATGTTGGAAGCCTGTGCTGACTTGCAGCTGCCCAGGTGGGATCCTGAGAGAGGTCTGAGTTGCTGTGCTGGAGAGCAACAGAGGTGTAGCTCCCTGGTCAGGGACCAGATCCTCACCCAGAGCTGAAGTCAGAGCTGAACACACAGAGCCCCTCTGGAGAGGTCCTGCCAAACATCTTTGTCTGTAAGCCTCATGCTGAGACTCTAGTTTAGACTTTTCTCTGACATGTCAGGTCTAGGAAGGTGCCATTTAGAATAAAATCTGGAATTCACACAATAAGATGTGATTTCCAATAAAACATTCTAAATGCACAAAATTGTCATGGAAAAATCATCATGGCTGGTAAACTCATTGTTAGGGACAGACACTGACTGTCAGGCACATCAGCATCACGCCTCAAAGCTTTTGTTTCCTCCTTAATGTTCACTGCAGTGAATGTCTGTAGTTGATGCAAGTTTCTAACTTTATGAATTGTTTTTCATGATATTTCAAAGTGGTAGGTTATGAAGCTAAGACAGGCCTTGACTGCTTCTGTTGGAGGCAAAAATGTTCCAGACTGCCAGGAAATCTTTAAAAACATCACGGCTGTACAGAAGACAGAGAAGAGACTAAAGGTAATTTTGCAAATGTATCTGCAAACTTGTCTGTTCAATCATTTCCCTGGAAGAGCCGCCCTCCTGCACACAGCCATTGCAGACCTGAACCTGCACACTGTGTGCCTCCAGAGTTATGGTCTTTCTTTTGTGGTCTAGAGCAGCACAACCGAATGCTGGTGGGCTCAAATCCTGTGGTCCAATGCTACAGAGTGGAGTAGGGAGCCATTCAGAGGTGCTAGAGAGAGAGGCAAGTGTGCAGTGAATCAGGACACTACATGAGCACAGACAAAAGCAAGGAAGTGAAATTTCTGAGTAAGAGATTCTGTAAAATGTAGTGCCTGCTTCCCCATCTAGTGGTTATGTTCAGAAGGAAGAAGGCTCCAGGAAAAGTGAGCTGCTGGTCTCAAGGCTGGGGCTGTACACATCCACCTTTGGGATTCAACACCACAAATGTGTGATACTTGTTTTTGCACATTGATCCTCTTCGGATGGAAAGGCTGTTCCAGTGATAACTGTTCCATGGCCTCTTCCCCTTCCACCTGCACAGCTCATTTCAAACAGTCTTCTGAACATGAAAGAGATAAAATATTTCACAAAAGCATAGAAAGGTATAGGTAGGGCAGGATATTTTGTATTTTGACTTCATGTTTACAGCAAGGTTTCTTCAACCTTAGATCAGGTTGTTCAGTCAAATTTGAAACTCCGAGAATGAAGATTCACCACCCTGCTGGTCCATATCCCGCTACTGCTCCACCATCCCGGGAAAGAACTTCAAGAAAACAAAAAGTCCTAGAAAAAAATGTCTCCAGTCCTGTGCAGAATGGGTGTAAAACTGCATTTTAAAATTTATTTATTTATTTATTTATCTTCTTGCATGCTGTTCTGGGTGCAGAGAAAGATACTGTTTGCATTTCAGTTTTTAGGTTTTGCCAGGCACAGGCACAAACTGCCAGGGTCTCCCAGCAATGCAGGGAGATCAGTGAAGATTCTAAGCCTTTTATTTCAGCCCCTGAACAGCCATAATTACTGAGGCTCTTGCTCACACATTCAGGCCCCATTGTTAGGCAGAACTCACACAGAGCTATGAGGACCAGCAGGTCCAGAAAGTCATATCTTGAGAGCTGGGTTCAAGCTTCATGAGAATTAGACATGGGAACTACAGACCATAAACCATTCTAAGGCATTTCTCTGTGTTCACAAGTGTGCTTAGTTGCCCTCTCACACATGTACTTTGCTGGAAGTCAGCCACAACTTCGAGTGAAGTAGCTCTCAAAACAGAAGGTGGTTGTGTTGATCTCTGCATGCTATTTTTAGGATGGTGCCCACAGCTCTTGTGCTTTAGCACATTCCTGAAGCCCCTCAAGCCAAGTGACACCGGCCCACAGCTCTCAGCGTCTAGGAAGCCTCCTTCCTGTTGTCCTAGACCACCATCTAGTGGGTGCTGGTGATCACTCCACAGCCGCAGAACAGGACTACAGGATGGCTTGTGGAGAGCAGGCTGCTCTTCTGGGCTGACCCAAGAGTAATGCTCCGATGAGCAGCGCTATGTGCCAGCAGGAAACTGGACACTATCCCAAACGATGAAACCTGCTCCGTGGCATCCCAGAGATGCCAACAGCAGATCTAGATGGCTGACCTGTGCTGAGAAGCACGAGTGCTGGGAGACAGTGCCTTGAAGAGCTCTGGGAGATGTCCCCCTCTAGATCAGAAGCAGGATGGCAACCTGGCCTCCACATCGCCTGCCTGGCCTGCTCCTGCTCCAGAAAGAAGGAGGCTTTGGGAAGGGAAAGCACCTTGCCTGTAATGGCCCATTCCCCCTCCACCATTATCCTCTCACATACCCAGCATGGCTGTCAAGGGGTACCTGTCCTCCAGGGTACCTCAACCTGCAGGTGCCTGGCTGAATTAATTCTTCATCTAGGTCATGCTGGCCATCATGCCTGCGGTCTGCAATTTTCTTGAAATGACTACATGATTGTCAGCCATAGCAGGGAAGAGGCACGTACCAGCGTGGTATAGAGTGTCAGATGCAGGCTGATATCCATAGCTAGAGAGGGGTACCTCCTAGCCTGGGCAGGTACAGAAGGGAACTGGAGGTGCTAGAACTGCACGTGTAATTGTGGTACCAGATGATGCTGTACATGACACTTCTTGGTATTCTGCTGTTTGCCAGCCAACTCAACAGTCTTCCCTTGCAGATGACTTGGTCATAGGAGTTTTGTGGGCATAACACATAGCTGTGCAACTCAAGCAACTGCCTCTAGCTTGGAGTAATTGGGGAGGCCATGGCAGGAACTGCACCGTGTCATGTGAGACACCCTGGCAATGGGTATCACTTGGGGGTTAATATACTTGGTGAAGTTACCACCCTTGAATGATCCTCAGATGATGGGCAAGAGTAGGATAGCAAGACTCCTGAGAACAGAGGCAGCTGCCTGCCTCAGTGGCATGAGTTCTTAGAAGACAGCATCCTGCTGTGGAGGACAATGGCCATGCCCCTGCAGAGAGCCATGGAAGCAGTTCTTTCTACCTGAAAATCTTGCAGTCATCACTTTTCACTCATATATACTCTGTTCTTGACAGCAGCCAAGGCCTCCTGCACCGCCAGGTGTTGTGTGGTGGGCAATAAGTTGTGATTGTGGCATGTGTGTGACCCAGAGAGGGGTGCAATGAGTAGGCACAAAGCCTAGGGCAAAGATAAGACTCAGTTCTGTTCCAAGTCCTGTGCGTTTTGGATGCTGCAGGTGATGGTAGTACACGAGCTTCCCCAAGTCACTTGGCTTCCACGACATGGTCCACACTCAAGCACAAGTGCAAACAGCAGTACAGACCTAGTAAGAGGCTTTGTGATATTTAGTTCCAGTAATGGTTGTGCCAGCTATGACTGCATACAGCATTTATAAAGCTATCTCTTTTTTATGAAAGGCACTAAGAAAGCTGAGGTACCTTAAGTATTTCTCTGAGTGTGTGTGTGCGTGCAGGTGTACCTGTGCAGGAATGTACACACGCATGCATGCAAGTATCGCTGTATGGAGGTGCGCTTGTCCTTGTGTCTCTGTGTGTCTGGGCACGTGTGCATGCCTGCAGAAGGCCTCAGTGATGAAGCTTTTGCTAATGTGTTGCAGCTCTGTATTTTTAGGGAGGAGTAAAATCACATGCTGGAACAGTAATGTTATTTTTCTAAACAGAAATCAGTGAACGGGAGAGGCCTGGCTTGCTTATCCCAGCTTCAGCTCACATGAGGGCCTGCTCTTTTTATGCTTCAAATTAACAAAAGAAAAAAAAAAAAAAAGAGTCTGAATTTTTGTCAGATTACTGAAAAATAAATGGAGGCAAATTGCACCATTGGCTGGGATAACAACTCATAAGTTAAAAGGCAAAAGACCAAAGAGGAAGGATGAAGACACTCCATAGAGATCAAATCAGAAGTGAAAAGAAATAAAACTAGCTCACAGAGTTCTGCCATCTGTAGTCTTCAAATACTTAAGCTTCAATCTTTAGACCTTGCAAAGACCACAGGAATAAAGTGTTCTTTTTTCTTTTTCTCTGCCAGTGAAATATGTCACAAGCAAAGACACTCTAGATCTACTGTCTGGCTCTGGTAGAAAAGCACTACATTGTTACTATGATTAGATGATACTGGGAACTCTCCACTGGATTCACTACTTTGGCCACTCTACAGATACAGGGTGAGACTCAGACCAAGATTTAAGTAAAAAAAAAAAAAAAAAAAAAAAAAAAAAGGAAGAGAACTGCACAGTGATACTGTCTGTAATCAGAAGGGATTGAGATGTCCTGGCACCTGTCCTATATCCTGGTAGCTGAACTGAGGTGTGAGCTGGGTGGGTTGCACCATGAGGTGGGAGAAAGATTAGCTGGACCACCCCAAAAAGGAGATGTCAGCATTTTAGTATCTAACTAGCAGCTGGTTATAGCTGATGTTCACCAGGGCTGCTGCTGGGCTTATCTCCATCAACAAACTGGGAGGTAGGATGCATTGTACCTTTGTGGATGACAGCAAACTGGTGGGAGAGTATTCAGTGTGCTGGAGGACAGCCCACTATTCGGAATGACCTCAGTTCTCTGGAGGAGGAGGCTGACCAGAATTTCACGGAGTTCAGCGAACTCAATGGCTGATTCCTGTCCCTGGTCAGAACACAGCCTGCACCAGGGAACAGGGGGCTAGAGCACGGGCAAGGAGGGGCAGAGGGCATGGACTTGTTTAGCCCCGAAAAAAGAAGGCTTGCGGGGCACTCCTTGAGGTTTGTGAGAGGCTATAGACTAGCAAGCCAAACTCTTCCTATGCGGTGAAGTGAATGCTGCAGTGATGAGGGTGTCAGTGTTCATGGTAAGGTAGACGCTGTGGTGATGGTTTGTGGGGAGGTGTCAATGCTGATGAAATGGACACCACAGCGATTGGGTTGGGATGTCCATGGCAGTGAGGAAGTGGACACTGTAGTGACAGGATGGATGTGAGAGTGTTTGCAGGAGCAGTGAAGTGTGTCATGATGAAGAGGAACATGCTATTACCACAGCTTTGTCGGTGGCGAAGCGAATGTTGTAGTAACAGGCTGGAGATGTCTGAGACGGTTTTGAAATGGATGTCATGGTGATGGGCGGGATGGACAAATGAGCTGTGAAATGATGGAGGCAGGGTCTGAACTCTTCCAAATTATGAAGTCTCAGAAGAAAGAAAGCCTTCAAATGGGGAGGTTTCGAGAGAGAGAGAGAGTAAGCTCTGCCATGGAAAAATATTTAATTTCTCAAAGTCATAGTGACTTTTAGGCCATGTCCCTTTAGAAATGCTGACCTAACAATAGTACTAATCAGAAAGCACGGCATTTATAGTATCTTAATGGCACGCACCCAAAATAGATTCTAGTTATATCAGCAAGTTGACAAGCTCACTGGGTACAGATAACTCTTGTAATTAATTTCTAAAAGTCACAGGAACTGTAAAGTTGGTATGGGTGGAGTTGACTTTTTATTGAAATTATAAAGTGCCTGAATCACATCTACCCTGGTATTATTATAGACTTACTTGAAGGTAAATTAAATCAGAATCTGGCCCCCAAATGTGATAGAATAAAACTGTTAATTTTCCTCTCTTATGTTAATGATGCTAGCGAAGTATGAGCTCTAATTAGAACATGAATAGAGAACACACTGTGACCTGCTGGTTCTTAAGGTCTAGTGAGTGTAACTTTTTGAGGTAAATTCTTGCTAAAGCACTTCCCTTAACTAGGTCACAGCACCCGCTATGTTCGTTCCATGTATTCATTAGAGAAGCACAGTACGGTAGTGCCTATAATTAAAGTTGCCCAGCATTTCCATGACTAAAGCGTGTTTGCAGCTTCTTATAGGTTTAACAGGCTTTAATGCTCTGGAGTGAAACTTTCTGTGACGGATAAGTGTATCAGAATAAGTGCTTAAGTTCAAAATGTAATTACTGTTTTTTAGATACTCACATAATGGGTAATTATTCTCACACCAATCCAATATGAGTGTTTTCCTCAGTTTGTAGGACATGTCCGCTTTGGGACAGGGACTTAATACCATGGAGCTAATTCAGCCACATCTGTGAAAATTATGGCTCCCATATAATTAGGCATGCTAATGTTTTCAGCTAAATTCTCAGCAAATTGTGTGCACCAGTTCTCCAGTGAAGAGACACAGCCATGGTCTAGACATCGTCTAGGTTTGGACATCACACAGCTTCCAGCGCTAGTGCCTAGCCATGTAAGCTGCTCATGGACATGCAAAAAGCAGTAAAACCTTGCAAAGTTGTTCAATATCCAGCGGCTTGCAGCTGCTAGTTCTTTGAGCCATATCAGCTACTTATTTCATTCAGATGCTTTTAACGCAAAGCCTGTACTTTCTGACAGAGGCATCTCTTCATTTCTTTGAGTGACAAAATTTGTCCTAACACTTTCCAGGCTGACAGAGGTCCTAAGGTACTGCAGTGAGTTGTGTCCTCAACTCAGACAACACTTCCTAATAAAAAGCCTACTGTGCATTTAATTATGACAATTCAGACAGAAATGAAACATTTACATTTGAAAAGGAATCCTAGTCTCTATTTTGCAAAACTCCTATTAAAATGGACGACGAGGGTATGAACAAGAATGTAGCTACTGGGAAGGACTTGCATTTACCACGGGAATTTCAGAAAACTGGACTGACCAGCTGTCTGCATTTACCGTTTCACTGGATCATCTCTTCTCCTTCACAAAATCTAAGTTCCCTTGGCTCCTGGATTCAGTCCACCTGCAGGGCTTAAAAGATTATGTTCTATAAAACCAATTACATTTGTGATCTTTGCTCTTCATAAAGAAGGAAAAGGCCTGAAGTGAAATCGGGGTTTCTCCATCCCATTGAGGAGGAAGAGGCTTTATTCGTTGTGGAGAAGAAAGTCAAAAATTGCATTTAGTCTCTGAGAAGCTGGATTTAGTATGAGCACAGCTGCGGCCCTATCCATCACGAGGAAAATCCTGTTCCTGTGTATAAGACTACTGCCCAAAATTTTACATGGATCAGCCATTAAGCGTGCTCAGCTTTTCACAAGAGTTAACCCTTACTTACCTCTGCAGAGAAAGAATTAGGGGTCTGGTGGAGGAAAAGCTTGACATGAGGCAGCAGTGTGCGCCTGCAGAAGGCCAACTGCATCCTGGGCTGCACTAAGAGAGGGGTGGCAGCAGGGCAGGGAGGGGATTGTCCCCCTGTGCTCTGCCTTTATGAGGCCCCACCTGCAGGGCTGTACCCGAGGCCTGGGGCCTCGTGTAGCTGCTGCAGTGGTTCCAGAGGAGGCCATGAGGATGCTCAGAGTCTGGAGCACCTCTGCTATGGAGAAAGGCTGAAGGAGCTGAAGCCTGACCCAGCTTTGAAGCTGGTCCTGCAGTGAACATGAGTTTGGACTAAAGACCCCCAGGTGTCCCTTCCAAGATAAATTTTTCTACTACTATATAGTTTTTTTCCTCAGGTTGACCAGTGCTACCCTAATCAATTACTTGTTACACAAAACAGTTCTGTCCCTCCCATAACTCTTCTGCTTTTTCTCTGTACTTCTTCTAGCTTTACTACATTTATTTTACTTGAGGGGTGTAGAGCAAGGGTAGCAACCAGAACTGTACATGCAGTATCTGCACTTACACAAAATTAGTTACACAGTGACATAATGATGATTCTTGTTTGCATTTGCTCTTGCCCCATAATTTCAGGCATTATATTTGTCTTTCCTACAAATTATCAATTTTTTTTCAGAGAGCAGCTCAGCTCTCTGAGTGGTTGTAAGTGGCTGTTACAAGGGTATGTGTATACACAAGGGTATGTGTATACTTACACACACCTACATACATTGTTATACATGGTTAAGTTTGTCTTTCCCTGGGTACCTTACTTTCAGTTTCTCAGAACTGTGAGGTTCTTCTTAAACACTTTATAACTTTCAATAATTCGTACTAATTTAGTATAGCAGGCAAACTTTTGCACCTCAGTGTTCCTGCCCTTTTTCTGATGGATTTTGCTAAAACATTCTCTCTGATGTGCAAACACACCACATAATAATTTCCTGTCATTTAACCACTCATTTATCCATAAGAGGACTTACTGTTCAGGTTTTCAGTTCAGGGTTTTTCATAAGCTTTTGCTAAGTCTTGTCAAAAACGTTTTAAACAGGAGGCATGTAGATTCTTTTAGATCCTCTGGATGGCACTGCCCTTAGATTAGCAGCCCCAAGGCCAAGCAAGTGATAATTGGATCATGGAGGTGTTGTTCCCACTTGGAAATACACAGCTCACATAAAGTCAGCAGGAACACATCCCAGCACAATTTTTACATATTGCACCAGTCCCTCTCGTGCACATTATTTACCATGACACCTGACTAATGAACACTTTGTCATCACGCCAGAATAATCTATATGTGACAGAACCTGCAGAATAGGCAGGTCTATCTCAGCTGTGACATTCTCCCTCCCTGACAGGTGCTGTGTCTGCACTTGAACAGTGCCCACATCAGAACAGGGTATGAGAGTGCAGAATACCCACTGGTGGGACTAAAATAGCTCCCAAATCGTTAGTGACTAGCAATGGGTCCAAAGTTTCCCTGAGCAGAAGGATACATTCCGGATCATCTGCTGTGAGCTGGTGCTCAGCTTACAATACCAAGAAACTGGCTCTTGAACCTCATGACTGCTGAAAACAGAGTTTTAACTGATGGAGTTTAGTAAAACCCCACTGTTTGGAATGCTTGTATCAGATGTGCTTGACATAGGAATTGCTTATACACCCCAGACATCATGGCTAACTTCCTTGCCGTCATTAAGGTTCATCTGGTGTGAATTTTTTAACTGAAGGGTGACAGGTGAGACATGGAACCCCTTATGTTGTTCCTTCTGCAGTACATGACCAGATGAATCACAAGGGTTTTTCCGTAATCACATTTATTAACCCATGGGGTTCAGGAGGCTGAAATCCTATGCTAGGAATTGTGACCAAAGGTAATAGTCTTTTCTTGCCTACCTGCTTCAGGAACTGGTAAAGCTGGTCAATGTTCTGTCCTCCAACTTTGGTCTATGCTGATTCCAGTGTTAGAGCAGGATTTCTTCCTTCATGCTGTGCATCTCGTGGGTAACGCTATCCACAACACTCCAGCAAGCAGGTGATGCTATAGGATCCTGAGGCTGAGATGGGAGGGAGTTTTCTCTTCTCAGGTATGTTGGTCCTTGAGAATTACACAACTTACTGCGCTACTGTCCCCTGAGACAACTCTATCTGTGGATACCATGGCCAGAGTCCTGTCTTCAGAGACCCTGGGAATGACTTGCCTGGAACAGCACAGCACATCACATAGCGGCAAGCTTATTTAAGCAGGAAAGGATGGCTGAACATGATGAAAAGCAACACTCTTGATAGTATTTTCCTTCTGCCTCAGCTGCCTGCTCTGAGTGATAGGTTGAGCAGGGTCTTCTGTTGCTTAAAGTGCTCCTTGAACATGGATGAGGCTTTCCCTTATCTCAAAGACCTTTTAAAAAAGATAGAAGAATGGCTGCTCAGTGACACAAGCCAGCTTTCAGCCCATCAGGTCAAATGGACATAGGTGGGCTGGGAGTTCTCAAGAGATTCTTGACCTGATCTTTTTCCACAGCAGCTGGTTCTGGGAGACCTCTACAGTGGCACATGAGACATTCAATGTCCCTTGCTAGCTTCAACTCTTGTTCAGCTTTAGCTTTCATAACACCATCCTGCATGCCCAAGCAATGTTTCTATACTCCTCTTTAGTAGCCTGTTCTTGCTTTCATCTCTTGCATACATATTCTTTGCTCAGCCATAGAATCTCTCCAAGTTTGTCTCCTGACACATCAACAGACCCGAAGTCTGTTCTCTTGAAGGGGCTGTTCTCTGCTACTTGCCTTGCTCTCACCCCTCAGGATCTCAAATGCCACAGTTTCATGGTTGCTACAGCCGGTGCTGCCATTGACTATCACACCACCAAGCAGTCCTTCCTTAGTTGTCAGTACCAAACCCAGGAGAGCATCCAGCTGAACCACATCCAGCAAGTGTGACAAGAATTTGTCCCTAACACCTCTCAGAAACCACCTGGATTTCTTGTGCCTACTGCGTTGCTCATTCAGCTGACAATGCAGCTCACGTCAGTAATCATACACCTCCAAATAGTATTTTCTGATCAACAAATGCTGACAACTGACTAAGATGGGTATCTTGTATATTTTCTGAATTAGTGCCATTCATTTATTTTTACCAGATGTTGCCAGCTCCGCTGTCACATTCCTGGCTGAAAATTCTCCCAGTAGCTAAACTGGATGGTTTAGATGCATAGCACCTGCAAGCCATTAGGAGACACAGTGGATTCTGCCCTTTGCTTGTGTGAGGCCTTGTGAGTGATTTATTCACATGATCAGGACCTACACACGCTGCTCCCACTGTGTGCCACCACCTTGGAGCAACCAGCAAGGGCAGGACTGCAGCTGCGTCACGCCAGTGGAGACCACAACGCTATGCCAACGGCAGCAGATTTAAAGTTCAGAGAATAGTAAAAAAAGTGATTTTGGGGGTGGAACAGCAGTCTTCTAAGAAACTAAACTGGTCTGAATTCTTCAGTCTGGAGAATAGGCTATGGGAGATTTAGTCAAGATTTAGGAAGCCACAGCTGAGTGCAGAACTAACGCCCAGTAAATCCCACAAGACCAGAACTCTGGGGGCACTAATTTGAGTGGTGAATGGAAACGAAACCACCTAATTCAGCAGTGAACGTCCGAACCCCCGGGCCACGGGAGGCCGCAGACGCTCCCCGGAGCGCGGGGCCGCACTCACAGCCCAACACCGCCGCGCCCTGAGGCGCC
>VXAV01001357.1:35759-78716 GCA_013399715.1 Alectura lathami
CCCGCTCCAGCGCTCCTGCGCGCTGCGGCCGGGCCTGGTGCTGCCCCTGCCCGCCCCTCGCGGGCCCTCGTCAGCGGGGTTCGGGTCGTTCCCCTGCTGACGCTCGTGCCCGTTCTCCCTCTAGCAAAGGGCGCGACAGAGGCTGCTGCGTGAAGCTAGATGAGCTGTAATAATGATTTCTTAGCTTAAAAACTTCTGAAGTAAAGAACTCATATGTATGTATTTTTTTTTCCTCAAGAGAGTTAGGGTGACATGGGCTGCACAAGTGTGGTATTTGAGGATTCAGCTCCAAGGGTTGTGGACTTGTTTGACTGACAGTGGGCATCATCAGCTTGCCTTTGAGAATGAGCACCTCCCCCTGGGGTCCCAGCGGAACCAAGCGTGTCCCCAGCTGTCTGGGTCACTTCTCGCAGAATCGATCAGAGTCGTGGAGGGGACCCGTGGGCATGATGGAGTCCAGCTCTTCTCTCAGGCTACCAGAAGGGCATGAGTGCACTAAAGATGGCAAAATGCGCGCAGTCCCTTCTTTCAAGAATTTTTCTGACACTTGGGCTCTCTATCAATTGCGATTACAGTTCTGATATTAACATTAAACAGCAGGAAGCAAGTATCTGTTGTGGGCACAGCTTTTGAGGAGGAGTCCTACAAGCTGCCAACCACGTTATTACACAGAAGTTACTTGACAAATCTTCTGGTACAGCTTATCTTGGGCTGTTGGCTCCAAACTGAAGGTACGCTGCCGGTGCCCAGAGAGGCATAAGTAGTTCTGAGAACAGTAGTAAATAGTCAGAGATGTAATGATTATTGGTGAGAAGCTTGTTGACATCCTGTAAGACCAAATAAATTTTGATGGCTTATTGTGTTCTTTTAGCACCAGAAGTTTGGGAATGGCTGTCTTGAGTCATGCAAGCCTCTCACTTTACCTCCCTGTTCTAGACATAAATATTAAGCTGAATGTTGAGTTCGAAGTTAGCAATGTTTGTTACATCATTTGATACTGACTTATGTTTATACTCCTGTCTGTGTATTTCTGCAGAGTCTTGTAGCCTTTCTGTGAGGGGAAAAAAGGATCAAAATATGATGTCATCTGTGCTTTTTCATCAGATCTTCCTTTCTCTCTTTGTTTCTTTTTCCCTTCAGACCCTTTCCTTCCAGTGGCTTCCCTCACCTGCTAATCTCTTTAGTTTGTGCTCAGATCGCCTTCCAGAGCTGTCATCTTCATCCTTCCCTGTTTTTCTTTTCTCAATAAGAATGTGGTTTAAACTTCCTTAAGGTTAAGCAAGATCAGCTTGCTTGTGAGCTGTTAACAGTTCGACTTGTCCTGGTGTGACTGGATGCATTGTCTGGAGTTAGTTTTCTGCCCTCCAGTTCCACTCGTGAGGTATCTGTTCTTTGTATTCCAGTACTTTCTGGAATTGGCAATCCTTCTGCTGGAAGTCAGTGAGTTCTGTAATCTTTGCCATCTCTGACATTCAGTGGTAACTGCGCAGTGACTTTGGTTTGTTCTCTCCTCGTTCTTAAGCGTGTCCCTGTTAAATTTTTCCAGGACTGTAGACGAATGTTTTATTTCCCAATGCCTGTGCATTTTCATATGAATATATGAAGTTAAAATTTCTGTACTGATATTTCTTCTGCTTTGTGTTGATCTTTTTTGTTACAAGTGTTTGGTAGCTAAATATTCATGTTCACAAACCAAGCATGATTAAAACAGATCTTGGTCGGTCTGTAGAGCAGCACTTTCTCAACTGTGCTTCATAATGAAGTGTGAAGTTAATTATTTCTTGACGCATGGGAGACACAAATATGTAGAAAGTGGTTTTGGTCGCTTTTGCAGATTGTTTTTGCTTAGCACGCTTAAGCAATAGCTTTACTTGTTGGTTCCTGCAAGTGAAACTCACTTGGGACCTTATCCGTTTGCTTACTGCATCGAACCTTCTTCTGGCCTTGAAGTGCTATTTCGTTCTGCTTGTGTCCTTTCTGTTCACTACTACAAAGCTCTTCCAACCTGACACCGTGGTGCTCCTTTGTTTCTATTTATTCATGGGGATTTTCTATTTATTCCCCGATGGGGATTAAGCTTTCAGACTATTTGAATGTACGATCGTTCTGTGATGCGTTTCTTCAGAGCTATAAGGATTCTCTCCATAATTCTCAGAACTGCTTCATGGTCCTCAGTCTAATCATTCCGTTAACACTTTCCATTCTCGTACTATCTTTCCTTCTCTTTCTCCAGTGTGTTGGTGAAGCTGCACTGATACTGCTTGATAGTGGCTTGATGGCAAGCTGCATCTTGGCAGAAGGTTGTGGGATTAATGGGGCCCTCTGCTGGCGGGGGCGGGGTTTGTGAAGAGTGGGGTGGTCCAAATGCTGCTTTCCAGGGTTCCTTCTTTTGGGTAGTTTCCAGAGAACAGGTCCTGGTCTTGGAATTGCTCCTCACCTTGAAAGGAGGCGATCTGCAGAGTGTGGAGTTAATGAAGAAGAGGAGTCAAGAGCTTCCCTCCAGCTGTTGGAAGTTCAGTTGGCTTCATCACAGACTTAGGGAGACTGGGATAAAGGCTTGGGGGCTGGCATTGTGAGAAACTCTGAAAAGCAGAGTTTTGGAGCAGTACGCACAATTGTTGTCACTATTGTATAAAATAGGTATTAGAAATCTTCCCTGAAGTGGTATGATGATTGTCAGTATTTTAGCTGGATCACAATTTAAAACTGACACATCCACAAGCCTGTTGGTGATGTATGATAGAGAACAAGAAAACTTCCTGCCAGGCACGCATTCACCTAAACCTGAATGCTTTCTCAGTAACTTGCAGTTAATGCACAACCAGTAATTTGTGTTTGACTTGCTCCAGAAGCTGCTCTTTGGGTGGTAGGATCTCTTCATGTTGAGCATGAAATATTTCATTTTCAGTCATTGATAAGGCACAAGTTTTTCTCAGGGCTAAAGCTTGGTGTTGTCCTCCCCACTCTAGAGGTGGCTGCCCTGCGCTCCCTGGGTTGGCAAACCCTCTTCTTAGCACTTGTGTGCTTTTCTTCTTGAAAAGCAGCTCTTCAAAGTTCTGAAAATATGGCAAGAGTATTTATTTTCTTTTTTTCTTTTTTTCTTTTTTTCACCGCCATCCTATTGTTGGTTATGTTGACCATGACATCATTTATGATGTCTGGGTATAAATGACCCAATGTCATGACTGGACTTTGCTGTTGGGGTCTTTTTTGGTGATCAGCTGTTGGCCTTATATCTTGCTCACTGCTTTCAGTCTCTTTGTAGGTATTGGAAGATAAAAGTCTTCTTTTGTTATCAGCCCCTTTAGAATTCTATAAAGCTACCACTGCCTGCGTCTCTTTTTTTAACTTGTCAGTTATCTTTCTGGCCTGATCGTTGAAGTTACAAAAAGTCACATAGTATTATGGTGAAAGAATGTTTTTGCTGCCTGAGTCGCTCAAATAAGCGTAATTAAATTTAACCTTGAACTTAGTTTATTTATTTTCGTTCAACCTTTAGCCAATGGAACCTGTCTTTCTGTTTTGAGTTGGCACCCATCATAATTAGAAGGTTACTTCTGACTTCTCGGTGGCTGGAACTTCCTGTATAAAGACTCCACAGATCAGCACCTACAGAAAAGCGCTTTTTTTTCTTGATATGCAATTTTTTCCCGTAAGGCAGAATCCCTAAACTTGAAACAAATTCAATAGACTCAATGATGTGACATTTGATTCCATTCAGCAAAACCTTTTTTAAGTAAGGAACAAATATGTATGTTATATTTGTCAGGAAATGTTGGAAGGACATTTGTCTTCGCAAAATTGTGTAGCTGTGCCGTGTCTGATTCTGCATGCAGGTTTGTTCTGTAAAGGAATTGAAACAGACTTTGAGTATGCAGTTGTGTTCTCAAAATATTTTCTGGTTACCTGAATTCTTCATAACATCTTTTATTATTTTAAATAAGCTATTGCCATCTAATGTTCTTTGGCTGGTGCAGATTTTCTGCCATCTTTTTCTCCTCCAGAATGTTGAATAAAGAGAATACGTACAGTCATGGTCGAGGGTTGATACTGTGCAGGCTTGTGTGCATGCAGAATTCAGCTGCTGTTTCACGGCTGTGCTTTGTGGCACCAAAGCAAATAAGAAGACCAGCTTGCATGGTAAGGTAGTAAAGTGTGCTCAGAAAATTCTTATAATCCATATAACCAACAGTTAATTCTGTTTGTAACTATCAGGCTTTTAAATTGCCCATTGTTTTTATTTTTCAGATAATTTATCAATGCTCATTTTTGTTCAAATCTTACGGAGGGTAAAGAAAACCTTCTGTGATGTCTAAGTAATTATTTTTCCTTTTATCCATGGAAGTGCTGTAGTTGTTGTAGTATGGCAGTTAAAGGAGAAAGCTGATTTTTTCCTTCAAGTCCTATCAGGATGTAAGTTGGTACTTCCTCCCAACCTGGTCTGTAGGGCTTCTCCCCCCACAGCCTTGTTTTCCTCTCTTCTTTTGTGTTGTTCATTTTCTGGTGATTGTCATCTGGTTTTAGTGTTCATTTGTGTGGTGGGTTTACCTTATTTAGGTGTGCATCTCACTCCCACCAAATGAGCTGGAAAGGATACGCTGTTTTTGGGGTGTGCCTATATAGGTGTGTGTAGGCTGGGCTCTGTGGCAGCTGCAGCACAGGAAATATTTAGAAGAGATGCAGCACTGAGCTGAGTGTGCAGCTGATAGAATAGAAGGGAAAGGGTGGCATCCAGAGGGACCTGGGTAGACTTGAAAAGTGGGCCCACGCGAACCTGATGAGGTTCAACAAGGCCAAGTGCAAGGTGTTGCACCTGGGTCGGGGCAATCCCAGATGTGTGTATAGATGGGGTGAAGAGCTCCTTGAGTGCAGCCCTGCGGAGAAGGACTTAGGTGTACTGGTGGAGGAAAGCTTGACATGAGGCAGCAGTGTGCGTCTGCAGCCCAGAAGGCCAACTGCATCCTGGGCTGCACTAAGAGAGGGGTGGCAGCAGGGCAGGGAGGGGATTGGCCCCCTCTGCTCTGCCTTTATGAGGCCCCACCTGCAGGGCTGCATCCAGAGCCGGGGCCCCCAGCACAAGGAAAACGTGGAGCTGTGGGAGCAGGTTCAGAGGAGGCCACGAGGATGCTCAGAGGCTGCAGCACCTCTGCTATGGAGACAGGCTGAGGGAGCTGGGGGTGTTCAGCCCGGAGACCAGAAGGCTCCGGGGAGACCTCGCTGTGGCCTTCCAGCACCTGAAGGGAGCTGATAAACAGGAGGGAGAGCGACTTTTACAAGGGCAGACAGTGACGGGAGAAGGGGGAACGGCTTTAAAGTAGTAGAAGGGAGATGTGGGTCAGAAGTGAGGAGGAAATTCTGCCCCCAGAGGCGGTGAGGCCCTGGCCCAGGCTGCCCAGAGCAGCTGGGGGTGCCCCATCCCTGGGGGTGCTCGGGGCCAGGCTGGGTGGGCCCTGGGCAGCCTGGCCTGGGGGTGGTAGCCAGCCACCGGCAGGTGGCTGGGGGGGCTGTAAGGTCCCTTCAAACACAGTCCATTCTTTGATTCTATGAATCATGTGAGCATTGTAGTCCCTTATATAGTTTTTTTCTCAAAAGATGAGGTTAGATGAATTAACTTCATGTACTAGTAATGTTATTGGTGATTGCTGCTGTGTTTTGCAATGCTTGAAGGATCTAAGTAAGGGATAGTTTGTGGGAAAAGAAGTACCTCATTAGAACAGTTGGTCTGACTTGGTAAAAGCAGATCAGGTTTGGGGTGTACATGCTCGTCTTCAAATCTGAAATAACAGTAGTTATCTTTAAAACTACAGATTTTGATAGCTGTGCGGGTCTGTGGCCAACTTGGTGATGTTAATCAGTGAAAGCATCCTGAAGAAGAGATGGTGGTGATTCTGCGTGTGATAAGGAGGGAGGAACTGGGAAAGCTCTGTGCTGCTGCCTGGAAGATTTAATTTAGCTCTCCTTTAGAATGTGGAGTGCTTTGATGTGGAAGATGGAGTAATGGAAGCAAATTGCAACGTGTCCTTGAAAATCGGTGTCTGTTCTCTGGTCTTTCAGAATGTTATTGCTGGGCATTTTTTTTTTTTTTTTAATAAGTGTCTTATGCCTTTCCCTTAAGAAGCAGTGTTTCGGAGATCAGAGTTGGAGTGAATGTTTTCTGAGAAATGCTCTTCCACTGCTCAGTGCATGCTTAAGGTTTTATACTTCTAGAGAAGTACACTATAGTTTCACATGAACTCATTTTTTTTCCTTTGTATGCCTTTTGATTGTGTATGTATTCATTGGTTGCAGACTTCAGAAGTGCGTGGCAGCCAAAGTGTTAAACAAGCAGAACACACAGAACAAAGATGGTGCAGAAAGATTTATTATTTTTGTCTCCCAAAGAGCTCTTTGCCTTTGTACTGGCTTCAGTCTCAGTAGCGTTAGAGGAGATGTACCAGTGTTTGATGGAGTGGAACTAGCCTGTGCCTCAGGAGAGGCAGTGATCTCAAACAGTGCAGCAAATCCTCACTTTGACAGAAATATCCCAAATTTCTAGATTTTAGTAAGTATGCTGCCTGGACTCTAATGTACCAAAAAACCCCTGGAGAGCTGGGAGTGAACAGTTTCTGCTCATCAGTGTGAGCTCTCGCAGGGTGCTTGGTGCATGGACACCTGGGTACTTGGGAGAGGCTCAGCTTGTCCTGCTCTGTTCTCACAGGATCTGTTCCTTAGTGCTGTCCCCCAGAAAATATCCTCTGGAGGATGTCTGGGAGTTAAAATTCCATTACAGATTAAGAATTTCAGATATAACGTTTTTTTAAAACACTTTTTATAGTGCATTGCAGTTCCTGTGTTGACCCACAGGTAAGCCTTTCTAGGCAACAAATTGCCACTAAATCTTTTTCCTGAATTAACAACCTAATTGCCCATATCCTTTTTAGCACCTCACAGGTACAATCTCCTTTTTCTCTCAGATGCTGTATTATGAGTTAGTCAAGACATCTGTCCTCATCTTGCATGCCTTTTGCTTTGAAGTTTGCTTCTGCAGGTCTAAGCAAGGGCTTGCTTGCCTGGAAGCTTTTCACCATTTTTTTTTTTTTTTCTGCCTGTTTCAGGTCTTCATCTAGTCAGACACTGTTGCACTTCTAAATTTGGAGTAAAGTTTAAAAAGAAAATGTTTGCAACACTGTAGCAATAAAAAATAAGATAATATCACCTTCTAGTAACCTTGCTACAGTGGTTCTGGTGAGTAATTGAGTTGTTTTGTGTCTTAGGGCTTCATGACTTAGGGACTGGGCTTCTTCTAATATTTCATGATTGCTTTGTGCCACCAAAGGGTCAGGAACTTGGGTTGCATGACCCGGGCTGGAGGAACTGGGCTTTCCCAGCCTATAAAAGAGAAGGCTTCTGAGAGGCAGATACGGAGCTTTCCAGGATCTGTGGGGAGCTTACCAAAGAGGCAGAGGCAGGCTTCTCACAGCGGTGTGTTAGAAGGACAGAAGATAATTCGTCAGTCGAAAGAGATGTTTGGACTGAATATAGGAAGCCTTTTTCACCGTAAGGGGGGTTCAGCAGGAGATAGCCCTGGGAGGCTGCTCAGCCCCTGTCCTTGGGAGTTGGGAAGAGCCTGGATGACCTACTGGCCCTGGTCTGGCTTCATGCTGCCCTGGCTTGGAGAGGTGGCCTGGCCGAGAGGCCTTTTGCAGTGTCCTCAAGCTGAGTTATCCTGCGCTCCTGCACTATTGACATAACATTTTCTGTAGCAAAGCAGAAGTGTTCGTATGACCCTTATCCCACATGGCTGCGGGATTTACTCTGATACCAGGGTGGAGAAATGGACAGTATTCCATTTGCTTTCCTTTGTGCAGTTTTACCTTGGCTTTTCTTTTTACTTATGAGGCCTTCAAAAATACATTCATAAAGGGCCATGTTTTTTAATTTTTTTTATATCTATATACTTCAAATATCCATTGAATTTTCCAGTAATGGGTCACTTCATGCTGCAATGAATGCTTAAAACTTTGTGTTTCAAAAATACAACCAGCCCCTGTGGCTGCATTGGTGTGAACTGTTGGAGGTAAAGTGAGGCTGTGTTTTGTCTGGTTGCAGGAAACACAGCTGACCCTGTGGACTTGGGTGCAGCTATAAATAGTCATACATCTAAGTTAAATAAAAATCTCATATTTAATAGAATGCATGACTTGAAGACAGGATACTGCTGCCTGAGCTGTTGAGATAGTAACTTCTATTCCTGCTGTGGTTTCCAAGGCTTGTGAAGCAAGCAGAGTTTGTTAAATAGCATATATATATATGTATTTGTGGCAGCAGATAGGGCATATATTGGTAGTTAATGACCCAACAGTGAAATGCCGTAAAAGAATTTTGGCTGTGAAAGCCAATTCTTGAGGTTTCTGATTATTCATGCGTGTGGAAGTCTGTGAACTGTACGAATCTACTGCAGGAAGGAGTTTGGTGGATTCAGCCATTTTTCAGATGGGTCTGAGAGCCTGCCATTCTTTGGAGGAAACAGTGGTTTGTACGAGCTCCAGACCTTCAGTATGGGGAGTCACTATCTGTGACAGTAATTGCTGAAGATCTGCTTTCCTTCTTGCATGCTCTGGCTTTCAGATCTCAGAACACCTTTACTGAGGCTGGCTTGGTGGAAGATTGATATTGTTTCTGCATCTTCAGCTCTGCTTTGCCTTGCTTCTGTCAGCTTGTCGGGAGAAGAAACAAGTCAGTTCTTTAGTTTTAAAGTATGCTTTGCTTATTCATATCTTAGGTGACGGAGCAGATTTTGTGTTCTAACATGAAATTTATGAAATTTTAAGTGTAATGAAGTTTGAATATTTGGTCTTTGCTTTCCTACTTCATTTTCTCTTTAACTTGGTGACAGTTCTGTGGAGCTGATAGATCTGTTTTACTGTAGGTAATCCTGAAGATGCCTGGGTGGAATGGAAGCAGGCTTGCTGAATGGGAACGTGACCACACTTGTGATGTTTGTTAGTAAAAAGGACAATGTGATTCTTATTTTGGAGTAGCACTTACAAAGCTGCCATGCTCACCTTGTGAAAAGAAAACCAGCAATTTGATGTGCGTTTCTGGTCTGCAGAAATCTGTCGTGGTGGTTCTTCAGCTGGTTTGAAAACATAGCTTGTTGTGCTGGTCAGTCATCCATTAAATCGCTTCTTCAGCACAGCGAAGGGTGGGATCAGTCTTGGAGGAAATTAGAATTGAGGGAAAATACATCGTATCTGTGATGGCAGTAGTTGGAAAAAGCACTTGGGAAGAGGAGTAAAATGGTTCTTGAATCTAGTATGTCAGAATAAGATGGTTCTTGCAACATGGGTTAGTTTTGAGGTTGATAGCAAAATACTGGATAACGTCCTACTGAGGATTGTTTTTGTCCTGCTTATTGAAAAGGAAAGTGGAGAGGCACTTGGGTACAGTAGCCCAGGGCTTTCACAGGGAAAACATATTAGAGCTCAAAAATATACTGAGGAATCAGAACGTGTGAATGGGAAATAAGACCCTGGAGTTCTTATTTTTAGTTTTTTAACAAGTGAGGTAATGGATGATCAGTGGTAATAATGCTTTTCTTTTAATGCCGTCAAGAATTAATGCCTTTGCTGAAAGTGCTTCCTCAAAACAATAAGGCTCAGAAAAATATGCAGTGGTTTTGAAGGTCAGAGCAGAAAAGCTAGTGCTCCTTTCTTGCCTTGGGCTAGAAATAGGCAGCACTTCTTCAGCACTGTGTTCTTGTTGCAGACTGTAGAAGGGAGGCGGTGAACAAGTGAAAGGATGTCCCTTATACAACTCCCAGTGCTGCCTGTGTGTTCCAGTGAAAAGAGCAGACCTTGTGCAGTCACTAGCCAAGTGTGGAAGGAATTTCCTGCAAGTACCCTCTGCTGAGCTGTATACCTGCTGTGTGAAGTTAGGACAGTGCATGCACACATCCTCAGCAGCGTTGTAATTTGGGCTCATGCTGGAGGCTGTGCCTGATAAAGCAGTGGGATAGTGGCAGCTGCCTGCTGTGTCCCTGTCCCTGCTGGGTGCCCACCTGCCCCACAGGCAGTGAGCGGGAGTGAGCTCGCCTGTTGCTGAGTGCTGGTGTTCAGAGGATGTGTCCCTCCAGTGCAGGGAACTCTCTTGTCTGGCACAAAGGTCTTGTCCCTTCTTTACACCTTCACTAACAGATCTCATCAGCTTTACCTGGCTTCTTTTCCCAGTCTCACCTGCTGCAGCTGGGCACAATCTGCAACACTTGATTTTCCTTCCAGTTTTTCCTTTGGTTCCTCCATCCAGTCATTTTTGTTTCAGTTTTCTGCTGTTCTGGGCATCCCTCTTTTTTTTTAAAAAAAAAAAAAAAAAAAGTACTCACATTTCCATCACCAGACTGCAACTCCTACTTTGTCAAGTTCCTTTGCATCAACTCCTTTGGTACCCTGCTGTAGTCTTGCCAGCCAGTATTTCCTCTGGACTTTGGGTCTGGTTTTGTTCTTTTTGTTTGCTTTCTTGTGCCTCAGAACTTTGATCCTGTATCAAGTACTAAATAGACAAGTAGTTATTTTCTGTCTGATCCTTGGTGGCATCTCTGGAACTTGGTACAGGAGTCTCCTGTGT
Source organism: Alectura lathami (assembly GCA_013399715.1). NCBI lineage: Eukaryota > Metazoa > Chordata > Aves > Galliformes > Megapodiidae > Alectura > Alectura lathami. The sequence continues at coordinate 46,362 of VXAV01001357.1, forward strand.
ATTACATGACCAGGTCCTGATGTCAGACAGATCTCCAAAAGGGGAGAACACGAGTGGAGGATCCTGTTGACTGGATGGGCAGTCCTGGATCAATGTAGTTGGACAGAATGCATGCTAGTTGGTGCTGTAACTGCATCTTGAACAAATACTAAAATATTCCAAAGTTTTTTTTTTTTTTTTTTAAATCAGGTTGAAGGGTTAAAAGCTCTTACCCCCTACTTGAGCAGAACCTCCCACAGGCAGGTTATGGGAGGCCAAGGGAATCCAAAAGGGTCCCTGGCTTGTAGGGATGCAGGTGTTCCTTCCAGGTAAGCTGAAGAACCTGTTCCACTTCAACAGGCTGTCTTGGGGACAAGTACAGCAGTCGTGTTGTCATCAGTGATTGAATATTAATTTTGATTTTTGGATTAAGATTGTGCATTAATGACAACAACGCAGCCATTTTTAATATTCAGCAGTATGTTGTGGGTAGAACTGTCAGAAGAACTTAGCAAAGGAAACACAGCAGTTCAAATGCTGCTACGAGGGTCTTTATTTCATGTTTATTTCTACTTTTTTGTTTTGGAACATTTTATACTGATCTTGCAAAATCAGCTGCAATGTTTTTGGTGCATTAGCCCTCTGGATAAGACTCCCAGGAGGGTGGAAAGTCCACCCTCAAATAAATGCAGGGTTCTTTTTTTGTTGTTGTTTCAGACACAGTTTCACTTTTTCACCAAAACTGATCTAATAGCTAGCAGTTCCCAAATGGACATTCTAATTCACTTTCCTTGTATGTTGAGTGTTCCTGTGCTGACCCAAATGGTTTACTGATCATGCTGTAGATCATTTATGGAGGATTTGAGGATCCTGTGCTTTTTTTTTTTTTTTTCCAGAGCAAGGTAAATGTTGATGGCTTTATATTTCTCTTATGGTATCCTTTCAAGTTCTAAAAATTTAAATGCCTAAAAAGCGCTAAATGCCTAATCTTGTTAATAGAACTGAATAATTGCAGTGATGGGACTTTTGTGAAGAAAGTAGCCAAAGTACCACTCTCCCTGAAGTCTGCTGTTTTGCAGCAGTCTCTCTTGTTCTGAAGACAGGCCTAAATCTTTTGCCCTACAAGCATGGAGGAGGGTTGCTTACTGCACAGTGTACATCAGTTTCTCTTCAATATGACATGCACACAGTATCATTTTGTTCAAGTCTGAGGAAAGCTCATTCCTCTGTTATTTCACACTCCCACCCAATTGTTTTGGGATCATTAAGGACAGTGGAAAACATACTCCTCCTAGAAATTCACTCTGCTTTTGGAGACCAAGTGTTGGCATGAGTATCTGGAAGAATGTCCTGCTAACGTTTGAATCTGCTCTTCAAGTAGGTAGCAGGTTTGCTTTTCAGTTTCACAGCTAAGGCTGGTGCCTCTGATAATACACATAGGTTTAAATTGTGTGTTTGTAAATAGGTGTCTGACAAAAGCATTATCAGGGTGTGTACAACAAAGCTCCCTTTGCATTGGTTCATTACTGTGGGAAAGGCCTTTGACAGAACTTGAGTTCAGAAAGTAAACCACTGCATTGAAGGGCCTGCTGCTGGTGTACCCATGTATGATGAAAGCGTGGTAAGATAGATCTGGAGAGAAAAAAGTCTATACAGTCTTCAGATACCAGTTCTGTCAGTTGTTTCTGTTCTTAATACACTTTTTTTTTTTTGAAGATCAAGTCCTTGTAATAACTAGAGGTTGCCAGGTACTGGCTGAAATGATTTGTGCAATTGAAATGTTACTGGCCTACAAGTTTTTTGTCTGTAAAAGCATCATAGAACATAATTATTAACTAATGTGAAAATGTTAATGTTTTCTGTTCCAACCACAATTTTTCTTTTTGCAGAAAAACCTGCCATTGCACCACCTGTCTTTGTGTTTCAGAAGGATAAAGCACAGAAGGTAAGGAGATGTTGATGATGTATATCACTGTTTTCATTCTGCAGCCCTAACTCCACGGTGAGCAGCTGCTCGTATATTCTTCTGAAGGTGAAGATGGACCATACAGCATTAACATTACTACTGGGCACAGAGGTGCTAGAGGGGTAAAAGTGGGAAGGTGCCTGGTGGTGTCATGAAATGGGTAGTTCTTCAGACAGAAGACAGATCGAATTCGGGAGGAAAAAGTATCCTCAAAGCTGTACCTTGAAAGGAGCAGGTGGCAAAGGAGTGCTGGCAGTTGCATGAGAAGTATAACTTTTTTTTTTCTGACAGTAGAGTCAAGACAAAGCAAACAAAGCAAACCAGTGGTAGGGATTATTGCTTTTCACCTTGGTGTATTTATCTCGTATCTTTGGTTAGCAAGCTATGAAGTGTCCAATTACTTGAGTAATCCCTTCCCTCTACCCCCCTGCCACATGTTTCTGTCTCCTGCCTTTGGATCTGAAGTAGCAGTTGCACAGTGCTGAGGTAAGAGCCATGCCGCAATCTGCAGGAAGATGTTGTGCAGGTGAGCAGAAGGAGAAGGCTGTGCACAACCTGGAACCCAGGAGGCTCCCTCTGACCACCAGGAGCACTTCTGTGCAGTGTGGATGGCTGAGCGCTGATGCGGGGACCAGGGAGGTGGTGGAGTCTCCTTGGAGATCCTCCACAGCTTCCTGGAGGGCATCCTGGACAGCCTGCTCTGGGTGTCCCTGCTGGAGCAGGGGTTGGCCCAGGTAGGCTCCAGAGGTGGCTTCCATCTCAGCCATTTTACGGTTCTCTGAAGAGCCTGGTACGGTTCCTCTTGTGGCTGCAGCAGGAGTAGGGCTCAGGAGAGAAAGGACAGTGTTGAAGGAAGAAGAAGGACCTTCCCTTTAGCAGAAATTGTGATGAAATGGAGATGGATGTAATGGAAAACTGTCTGTTCAAGCAGAGTGCAGTATAGTTTGCATGTCGTGTCACTTTGAGATTGAGATCCAAGATGTTATGGGTGATTGCTAAGGCGTAGTTTTCCTTGCATCTTTTTGCTCAAATGGCAAGTCACCTAGTTTCTTACGCTGTAAAACTTTTTTTTTTAAATAAATGGAGGAAAATATAAAGAAATGGCTGTATTTAGTTTATGCCTGGTCAATAATGAGTAAAAGATGTTAACATTTAGAAAATAATAATAATAATGAAGGCTACTGTGAAGCTGATGGGGACCAGCAGATAGGTAGTCGCATTCCTTGCCCTAAAAGGTAACTGGGGAGGTTGCCTTGCTACTTCAGCGGTACTTAGCCGTGGCTGCTCCCTAGCATAGCCAGTCTTTCACAATAAATTTTCTCAAAAGTGTGAACACTGTTTTGGGAGATGCCTTTTTTTGAATCACTGGGTTGTTGTGTTAACCGTGTGATCAGAGTATCTTCTCAAATGTTTGAATAGAAGTACTGAAGTGTTTGTAACTGGTAGTTTTTCTTTAGTTGGCAACAAGTACTAGATCTGAGCTTTCTCTTGGGTTTAGGAAGCATGGTCATCAGCCGGTGCTTGAAATCTTTCCTCAGACTGCAAGGGATTAGATCTGTTGTTTTTCTAATATTAGCTAATCCAGTTAAATATCTTAAGGTAAATAGTAGTTCTTACAGTGACAATTTACATGCACTTTGGAGTGGAGGGAGCATTAGTGTCAGCACTGTCAGTTTGGATCACATTTCCTTCTAGGAGATGGCTCCTAATCACCCACTGTTGCTTGGGCTCTTCCTGAAGCCCCTTCTGAATTGCGTGGGTGAGTTTTCTCCCCAAGTGTCCTTCAGCCTGGTGGTGCTTCCACAGTTGCATTAGAAGTGGTGCTCGTGATGTGCAGAGCACCATGGTACCATGTCCTTTCTTTGCTGGCCTACTTCTTCAGCACTCAGTCAGCTGGTCTTGTGATGTTATGTTTCTTTGTGTACCATCCGTACGCAGTGCAGTCCTCCAGTGATTGCTGCCTTCAGCTCTGTATTCTGTCAGCTTGTGTTGGGCTGTGGGATGGATCTACTGCATTCTCTATGCTTTCAGAAAATATTCATAAGAAAGCTTAAAGAACTGAAGATCTAACGTCTCTTTGGGCTGGTGGAGAGGATCCTCAACATAAGCCAGCAGTGTGCGCTTGCAGCCCAGAAGGCCAGCTGGCCTGATCTGCAGTGGGCTGGCTGCCACCCACCGGGGACTGGAGCTAGATGATCTTTAAGATCCCTTCCAACCTAGGCCATGCTATGATTCTGTGTTTGCCTAGTGCTCCTCTGCATCAGCCAGGGCATCCTGAGCAGAATTCTTTGTTGCATTGGCTACAAGCCCTCTCAGTATTCAAGGGTGGTTGATACTGTTCAATGGTTTTCTGGAGCTAACATTGTCTACTAGTAAGTTCTAGAGAAAATATTCTTTAACCGTGTACCTAAGTTGACTGTTGAGAGATGTCAGACATGTATTTCTTTGTTAGGTGCAAAATATTCAGTATGTTGCAGAACAAAATGCATATTAGTCTGGAAACTAATTTTTGAAATAATGTGTTGCAACTAAGTTTGTGTGCAATTTAGTAAAAGATCAGGACATGCAGGCTGTCATGCTAACATGACAAGGGACACAGTGCTGATTCAGAATGTCTCAACTTTCAGTAAGGTGTGTCTGCTTCTTTTAAAGCTAAAAAGAAAAGATTTGTCCATCTGTTCATTTTCATTATGGCAGTCAGTGGTGGATGTGAAGTTGGATGCCTGTGACTAGCCTACAATTACTTCTGAGTCCTTTTGTTTCATAAGCCAGTTACTTTTTCCAGGAGGGACAAGAATGACTTTTCACAGTTATTTTGGATGCTCCGAGGAGTTGGTGCAAATAACAAACCATATGGGTCTGTTGGAAAACATTTCACAGCATTGTCAAATGTTGGTGTACATACTTCCTGATAACTGGCCTTGTATTTTAAATTCCTGTCACTCATCTTGTGTTAGAGTTCTAATCTTCTTGTTTGTCTTAATCATCTTGTTCAGGCATGCCCTTTTTTTTTCCCCCCTCCTCAACCTGCATCTTGGGGTGCACATTTTCAGTCCTTTTCAGAGTTTGTTTAGAATTTGTTTTACTCACTGTGGTCCCCTCAGTTTCCAGATCTGTTGAATGAGTCTCCATTCTCGTTTTCTTACCTCCTTAATTTCCTACAAAAACTGTTTTTACAATGTTCCCTGAGGTTTGTATTTGAATGGTGGTGACCAACCATCTTGCTTGTTCCTTTATACATTGCCAGTTTCTCTGACAAGCAGAGCTTCTGGTGTGGACACAGGTTGGAAAATTGTATCAGCTTATGGTGATACATGGCTCTAAGATCAGAAGGCAACATGAAGGCCTAACCTTGCTATGTTCAGCACAGAATATTGCTATTACTCCATTACCTGTTCTCATAACTTACACATGAGCTAAAACATACTTTTCTGAGCACTTTTTGAATGAAATATTTCAATTGATTGAAACAACCTTTTTCTAATGACTAATTTTTCTCACTTGCTGGAGTGAGAATTTTCTGGCTTCTGTTTCTGCTCTGAAACTGATTTTAATTTCTGCCATAAAACCATTACGTGACAGTTTCTTGCTATATGTTACTGGAAGTCATAATATGAAGTTAACTTCTAACATGCATTTCTGAAGGGGAATATTAAAAATAGAAGATGTGGCGCTGAGAAGATGACTTAAAATGGTGGCATTCCCATGTAGTCTGGAGAGTGAGATGATGTGTTTGAGCTTGAAAAAGAGAAAGTTAGTGCACAACGTAGTAAGGGATTGGTTAAGTCCAGATTTGATTTACTGTGAATTTTTTTGTTAGTTTGAGGAGAAGGTCGATTAGAAAATGTTATTTGTGCTGTGGCTATGCCTTGTAGGATTCGACAAGTGGTAGAGAGTGAGTTGTGGAGTAACTTGTAGAGAGAAAGGCAACACTGTTATTTTAGATGCTGTCTTAGCAGTGTTAGCACAGCTACTTCCAGGTTCTGTTGGGGAAAGCTAGCTGAACTGTGCTGTGAGGAAATTCTGTACGGGTTACTCGGCCCCTGACCTGTTGTCGATGGATGGAACTCGTCCGTCTCAAAGGGGAAAACAAATCCTAGCACAGGAGCTAGCAGGGCTCATCGAGAGAGCTTTAAACTAGATTCGAAGGGGGGCGGGGCTGTAACTGGGCCTGCACCGGTGCGGCAGAGCTCTGGTACTAATGAAGACTGGGAGGCCTCCTGCCCCCCTAGGGTGAAATTGGCGTCCTCAGCTCGCTCCCTGAAATGCCTGTACACCAATGCGCGCAGCATGGGGAACAAGCGGGAGGAGTTAGAAATCTGTGTTCGGCCAGGAGATTATGGCCTGGTCGCAATTACAGAAACAGGGTGGGACAGCTCCCATGACTGGAATGTGGTCATGGATGGCTGTACCCTTCTCAGGAAGGACAGGCCAGCAAGGCGAGGTGGGGGAGTTGCTCTTTATGTGAGAGAGCAACTACAGTGCATTGAGTACTGTCCAGGGGCGGATGAGGAGCGAGTTGAGAGTTTGTGGGTGAGAATTAAGGGGCAGGCTGGTGTGGGCGATACTGTTGTGGGTGTCTGTTACAGGCCACCAGATCAGGATGAGGAAGTTGACGAGGCCTTCTGCAGGCAGCTGACAGAAGCCTCACAATTACAGGCCCTGGTTATTGTGAGGGATTTTAACTACCCTGATATTGGCTGGAAGGCCTACTCAGCCAGCCATCCGCAGTCCAGGAGGTTTCTCCAGTGCATTGATAACTTCCTGATGCAGATGGTGGACGAGCCAACTAGGAGAGGAGCGCTGCTGGATCTTATCCTCACTAATAAGGAGGGTCTGGTTGAAGCGGTGAAGGTTGGGGGCAGCCTTGGTTGTAGTGATCACGAGGTGGTGGAGTTCAGGATCTCATGTGGCCGGAACAGAATACTGAGCAGAATCGCAAGTGTTAAGGTAACACTTAATTTTCACTACCCAAGTGGGGAACTGAGGCATTAAGTGATCTGGCGACATGGCAGGGGTTTGTGGCAGAAATGGAAGGGCCACAAATCCCACTACTGTGTACTCTCACACTCTGCCTTGAAGTAGTTGTGCAAACTTTTTAATTCACAAAGTAAAACATCGGTGTTGCTCTTCAGGGAATTCACTGTCGCATGAATGGGAAAGGGTATTGTCCTGAGTGCATGTTATAGTAACAAATTTCTGTAGAGACTTTTATAATCAGCCCTACCCTTCCCAAATGTGGTCTGAAGAACCAGCAAAGTACAGTTATTTACAGAAACTGTCTGTGTAGTTGTTGCTTTGGAATCTGGGGCTGAAGGCAGTGAGCTGTGCATTAAGTCTGGAGAGAAGGAGAAGGAGGTGAGCCCCAGTGCCCCTGTGGCTGGCAGAGAGGTTCTTTGGACAGGCACTGTGACACTTCTAGTTAACTTAAAAAATGCATTTGCCCCAGCTGGTGTTTCTTGTGGGGAGGAGAAGCTAAATCAGTCAACAGGCTCCAGTTTTAATTGGTGTCTCAGCAGCCAGCAATTCCTTCAGCCATGCTGTTAAAGCAGTGGAATTTAAAGGGGGATTAGCAGATCCTCTCGCTAGCACAGTGCTCCATTGTGTCGCAGCCTTGCATTGAAGGGACGTTGTCTTTTTTACTCCCAGTCCCCTGCAGAGCAAAAAGCTTTGTCGGATTCAGGCGAGGATCCTCAGGGAGAGGTTGAGCCCCCCCACCATGGTCTGGGTCGCAAAGAACCAGCTGGTGAGCACGACTCTGAGCTTCCTGCTCCTGCTGTGGCCTCAGCCAGTGCTGCTCTGAGTCCCGCTTGTGAAGCCCATCTTGCTCCTGTTCAACGAGAACTGGCAGGGGTAAGTGTGAACCTACTGAGTACTGCTGCTGAGGGGATGGAAGAGACGCATCCCTTCCACTAGGAGCCTCTTACTAACTGTAGGTAGTGTAGCTTGCTCTGTCTCTGTGATCTTGAGTTAGTCCTCTCTAAGCCGTTATTTCAGTTAGAAGTTGCTGGGGTCTTCCTAGTGCACAGAATTGCAGAAGACGCATCAAGTACTATAAAACTTACTGTTTAAAGTGAGCATTTGCTAAGGGTAAGAAAACTTGTAAATGAGTGAGAAAGTGGCTGTAAGTGAGGAGTCTGCTCAAGGCAGTTAGAGGAGGGTTCTTCGTTCCTTTGGAGCACTGCAGCTCGGCAATGTGAGCGGCTCATGCTCTGTTTGCACTGGATGTGAGCTGGAGCTGGTCATGCCAACCTGTAACATACTGAACAGATTTAAAGCATCAAGAAAGATGCTAAAGCAGGCTTTTGAATGTAAGTATTTGAAAAATATTTCAGTACCTTGAGGTAGAGAGAGCTCTCAGTAATGCCAGCTTAAGGTATTTCTACTAAAGGTGCAGGAAAGAATTTTTGGGAAGATCAGGTGATTGAATGACTGCTGCCATGTAAACTTTCAGAGCAATTTTAAATTTGGTCTTAACTTCTCTGGTTGGTGAGCCATGGTTTCTTGGTGCAGGTGATTGTCATTCCTCATTGTGACCAGACATGCAACATTCTACTGAACATAGCTAGGGTGGTGAGGCTGCTCCACGCAGCACATACACCCTTTTTCCTCTCCCAAGAATGGGCCTTTTCAACCCAACACAGAATGAATTGCCATGATAAGGCAGAAACAGCGGTAGGTTAAGCATCCAGACTGTTGGGTTTTGCATGATGACCTACTGTTTTTCTGTTTAAATGGTTTTTGAAAGTTAAAGTTTTCATGGGTTAATATTTTTAAAATAGAGCTGTTGAATGTAGTCCTGTTGAATGTGGAGTAAGTGACTTCTGTTGCTTATTGCCACTTGAGATTTCCAGCAGTACTTGAACTGGACGGGAGAACAACATTAGGCAGACTCTCAGGAAAACTGCTGCACATGATTGCTGTCAGACTCATTCTTACCTCACTTAACCCAGAGCTGACAGGAAATAAAAGAACAAAAAAAATACTATTTGGGAATGTGTGCAGGAATTCTTGTCTGTGCATACATCTACAAATCCTTGAACTTGCATAAAGTTCATTTAAGTCTATGGAACAGTACAGTGCTCAGTAAAGGCATGTGACTGGCCTTCATATGCACCAGCAAGCGTTCATTGACTTGTCCCATTTTCTTAGAGTAAAACTCTCTTACATTGAGGTACACAGGAGGCTGATGCATCTTTGGAGTACTCATATGGGTTTGCTTCACTAGCAGTCGTCATGTAATCCTCCTAGGTCCTTGGGGACATCAGTGAATTAAGACTAAGCTCTGAAGAGACATAGCATATTTCTTGTTTACCCAGTGTTATTTGCAATGTGCATAACCAGATGATGTCTTGGCAGAAATTAACATGGTGTGGCCAGAGATATGGCCTCTTAGGGCTCATCATGTCTGACTTTCAGCTGCCCAGCTCAGCCAGCCAAGCCCCATTGTTGAGATGAGGTTCTGGAACAGCTCCAGCTGCAGCAATGCAATCATTGGGTTGCAGACTTGATGTGCCATGTTCAGATGTCCTGTTTTGTGACTTGTGTCTTAAATGTATTTTTCAAAGGCTAACACTAAACATAGTGTGCCCTTGCAGGTTTCACTGAATTACGTTGTCCACATTCTGCTCTACCTGGATTCTCTTTTTTTTTTTTTGCCCTGTTCTGCTCATTATTGTGAAGAAACAAAAGGTGATGTGCTTGTTGAAGTTCTTGTCTGCTACACTTCTGTAGTGACTGCTGATGCATTTAATGACCCAGAAAGAGGAAGCAATGGGTGTAAGGATGCAGCAGTTGGTACTTCAGCAAGTGATGGTTAATCTGTGTTCACTTCCACTTCTAAAAGGCATTTGTGTGTCTTAAAAGGTAATTTGATTAATTAGAAACGTGTCAAAACTGCAGGAGCTGCTATTCAGAAATAATTGTAGCTTTTCTGTAGCTGGATTTCTAAAAGTAGGATGAGGAGGGAGTAGGGAAGAGGTGCTTTTGTTCTCAAATGGGGAGTTGGGTGTGGGTCAGATTTAGACATTACTGGTTTGGATCTTCTGTTTCTAATCCCAAAGAACTGAATGGAAGGAAGCTGAGTCACCTTAATATTTCTGCATAGGGCCAGATGGCCCTGATTTACTTTTCTGTTGTGTAGTTTACTTGTGTAAAAACATACATAGCTGTAAAGCTCAGATTGAGGAACCTGCAGAGGGAGGCCTAAACAGAAAGGCTCAGCTTCTCTTTGTTATCAGTAATTGCAGTCTGATGTGTTGTTCCCCAGTCTGTAGAGTGTTACAGCCCTAAACTACTCGGGGTGCATATATTCCCCTTATTTTTGGATGGCCTCCACACCTTCTCCCCGGGAAGCAGTGCTGCTGAGCAACCTCTGGCTGCAGCAGTGACTTGTTTTACGGCTTTGCACCAAAGTGAAGCTGGTGGTAACCAGCGCAGGTACCTACGTCCCCCTGCTGTGTGACTGTCAGCTTTGCCCTAAGATGACGAGAGGGACAGAGATCTGGGGTTTGGATTCCTACGCAGTTTGTGGGCACAGGAGAGGAAACATCTCTGCCTGAAGCAGCAGGCTGCAGGTTATTCCACATCGTTTATCACCTGTGTAGGATCTATGGAAATCGCTCTGCATTACACCATGTGCAAACAGCTGTATTTCCTGTAAGGCCTTCCTTCTATTGGGGGAGAAAGGATTTAGGAATGTTCACTGTAAGAGTGAATGGGGTTTTGGTGAAAGCATTATTATACTGAGAGATTTATCTGGTGCAGAAGAGACTTGGTTGGTGAGTGCTCAAATAATGGGGAGTGAATACTGACTGCAAGGTGGTGGTGGTTTGTGGTGTTGTTTTTTCATAAAAGCAGGGATATGGTGTGGAGAGTGTCTCTTGCTGGAAGCAATTAAAAAAAAATAAAAATAAAAAGCAGTGCTCAATAACATTGTAAGCTCTGCATATCCTCATTCTTTTAAAAGTAAAAAATAAAAACTGAGTATCTTAAATGCTCAGGCAGGAGCCAGGATTGAGGCAGACAAAAACGAGTGTCTTTGGAGGGTCAGTGTAAAATCAGCAAAGAAGATTTCTAGAAGTTATTAGCAAACTCTGCTCCTGCTTTTCCAAGCAGTAATTGATGGTTTTAACAGGGTGTTCCTGGGTAAGGTGGGAGATAGTATACCGAATGATGAACACTGGGAAGTCTTTTGAATCTGTGCAGCAACTGTGTAGACTGGGGTTGGGATGTCAGTAACCACCGTAGCTCTTGTCGTGTTGGCTCTTCCCAGCTGTAGTCTCCTGAAACTCTTGGGCTGGCAGGTGTGGCAGTAATTCAGAGCAGGTGGGTAGCTCTGCTTTGCAGAATTGGTTGGGATATTGATGCTACGCTAGAGGGACAGCATATCTGTTTGTCTTCACATCAGTTAAGCAAATGACAGCGCTGTGATAATTTGAAGCTTGTGCTTTATGGGTTTGTCTTGGTTTTAGTCAGTGTTGCATACTGTATTCTCAATGCTTGAGTGTCATGTAACAGAGGAAATGTTGATTTGAAGGGATTTTTGCATGTACAGATCTGCAATTTCATGCAAATTACTGGTATATGTGACAATGCTTTCTGTGCAAAACATACTTTTTCTGCCTTTGGACACTGATTTGCTGAACTAGATGATATGGTAGGTTTCCACTTTAACCTTATCTTTCAGGAAACTAGTGTTTATTGGCAACAGATGTGCCTAATAAGGTCATGTTTCAGTAAGGTGGATTACTCAGTGAACTAAGTAGGGATGGTTTGTTTTTTCTCCTGGTACTCTAGGAGATGCTATGAGCATGTACATTGCTAATTCCTTTCAAAACATCATAGAGAGCCTTGAAAGACACTGGTGTTTTGTTGAAGGAACTGATGTCAGTTAAATTAACTGGAAAAAGTGCTTTGGAATGAAATCCCAGATAACAGATATCTTGAGGGTGAGCGAGCTTTTTTTTTTTTTTCGGTCAAACCAGATTTAAAAATCATCATTTTCAGTGTATAGAAAACTGTGATAGTCACTGCATAGTCTTCGTTAAGGATGTTGGTGCTTGGTTATCAATTTTTCAGGCATTTACTTGTAAACAAAATGTTCTGAATTAGTTATTTGTAGTGTCAGGATGATATTCAGTATGCACATATGTAAATCATAAAAATGTTTTGCCTTGTATGTAATTGGCAGTAAATAAAGGTTTTGAACTGTTGGTTAAAGCGTTTCTGTGTACCCAAAAAGACTGAAGTTCAGTATCTGACTTTTGTCACTCTAATCTGATTTTAGAGATCAGCAGATGGATCAAGTCCAGAAGATGGAGATGGTAAGAAATTTCTTTGTAAGATTAAGAAACACTAGTATATGTCTCTTTAGGATCTTGTACAATTTCTCTAATTTGTTTTCCCTGCAGAATCTGATCGAGAGGATGGGAGCTACTGCCCACCTGTAAAGCGTGAGAGAACTTCATCCTTAACTCAGTTCCCTCCTTCTCAGTCAGGTAAATGTTGATTTTTACCATATTAGTGTATGAGAGAGGTTTCTTTTTTCCTGCTTTGAGTCATGCTGTGCTTTGACTCAAAAGACCACAGTAGCCGTGGACTCTTTTTCCTATGGTCTGTGATGGAGGAGCTGAGATGCACAAACTTGTGTGTATTTATACACATGTGCATTTTGTACCTTGAGCTTTTAAGCTTATGCTACTTAGTTGGAAGAATTTACTAGAAATCCTTCTGCCTTGCATGTTAAGGTCACTGCTTGAAAATTGTACATCAATTCTGTTTTCCTAAGTTACGTTGCTGCCCAGCAAGACTTCAAGTCTCAGGTTGTGCTTGGGTTCCTTTACGCTGTTCCTTTTCTCCCATTCCTTCTGAAGTGGAGTGCGTTCAGTGCATTCCAGGAGTTCTCCCCTGCCGTATGCAAGAGATACTGACTGCTGTCTGAGTGTGCACTTTGCACAGCAAAGTCACTGGGAAGGGCACAGAAATTCTTGCAGTTTATGTACACCAGAGTGGTCATACTGGACACCTGTGTGACCCACAGGAGCCATCTGTAAAATGTGTTCTTTCTCTCTTTGCAAACAACGCTTAGTTTTTTAGCTTTGGTTGAGGACAATTTTGATTAAGACATTTCAGTGCTTGAGGCGGGCTTAGGGTCTTCAGTCCTTCATTTCAGTCATCTTGGCTGGGAAAGTAGATTGGAAAAACAGTAGAACTGAGAGAACAGTAAAAATGATTCCTCCTACACAGCATGTTCAGGAAGTGTGATTAACTTTTCTGTCCCTTAATTTTAAAGATATAGGTGACTATGGAATTAAAATGTAGTTGCTGTTATTTTATAGCCTAGAATATTTCCGTACCAGCAGTGCTATCAGGGGAAGAATTCTTTCCTGAGATCTAAATTTTCTGGTGTGCAGCTCATCTACTTTCAAGGTGCAGTCCTGTTAACTGAGTAGCTGTCTGCTCTCTCATCGCTCTTGGTGAAAGAACACTGCACAAAAGTAATGAGGAGTTCTTATTGTCTACAGATTTTCTGTTAGAAAAATAGAATGTGTGTAGCCCCTGAGGAGCTTCCTTATTTATTGGACCTTATATTCCTAGTGTCCATGTCATCATTACTAATTCTTTTAGTCTGTAATGCCTTTTTCATATCTGTTGAGATTCTAATCTCTAAATCTCATATTTTGCTTAATGACAGCATAAAGTTGAACACTGGATATTTCAAGAATTCAGCATTCCTTCTTGGTATCTGCTTGGTTAGTGTACTTTGACTGGGTAGGATCATTTCTTCCCTGTTTGATCCTGTTCTCTTCCAGTATGTGTGGTTGTCAGAAAGTGACAAATATGATTGGATTGAAACTTCCATAAAGGCTTTCTTAAATATTGTTGACAATATTTAGTGGGCTTGGTTTACAGAAAACCTTTTACTTTCTAAGCCTTCTAAAAAAAGAAAAAAAAGAGAAAGTGGAATTAAAGGAAATAAATGAATGGAGGGGGATTCAAAGTTGAATACAATGGGTAAGTGCTGCATGTTCTAGTGTGATACCTCAGAGATGAGTTTACTTTCTCTTCTCAATGTGCTTAAGCTTCTTCCATAGCCTCACAAAAGCTACAGGTGCTGATCAACATTGTCATTCTCTATCTCGGTCAAGATGAGAGGACAAGAAAATCCCCATCATTGCCTTGTGACTCGTGATGCTTCTATCACGTCTTCTCATGATCATATCGAATAAACCATATTGTCTGGCTGCAGTCTGTTTTTAACTCCCAAAGAATCACAGATAAATACTTGTGGTGGTCTACAGGCTTCAGCTGCTGAATGAGGCCCCAGGCAAACTCTTTACCTCGCTTCTCTAGGTCCACAGCAAGGGGTGGAAAAGAGACTGTACTTTCCTGCTCCTTTCAAACACTTTTTTGCTCTTCTGTTGATTGTTATACTGAAGCATTACATCTGCAAATACTTTCATGTACTCACCTCTTTTCCTGTAATATTTTTGTCTTGTCAGGTTAGTTCAATCAGCTCTTGCTGCTTCTGTGAGCAGATCCAAGCTTAGCTCTTTCTGATTTCTGTGGAATTTGACCCTATCTGCTGTTTCATTCTGAGCATTGTGTTCTGTACCAGCTTTTAAAGCTGAACTCGTTTTCTCTTCCATTTCAGAACATTTCCCTGTACCATCTGGGAGGAGTTTTCCCCTCTCTCTCTTCCAGGAGTTATTTCCCAAATTTCTTAAGGCTTTCATTCCCTCTCCTTTTTCAATTCTTTCATGACTTGCTTCGTATAACACAGTTTAGGTCATGTTTCTGTTCTAACTGTAGAAACCTTCATGGCACTATTTTCTTCTGTCTGGCTTCAGGAATCCTTTTGTGTTTCTGCCGTAGAATCTTCTCTGGCTATGAAAACAACCTCATTTCCTTATGTCTACTCACAATACTACTTAAAAGTTCATTTCCATTGTTCATTGCTTGAAGCTTGTTGCCAGCCTTCTCATCCCTCCCCAGTCCCTGTTTATGTAGCGATAAATGCTCTGGAGCATTTGCACGGATACAGCTCGCTGCAAAAGCAGCCTGTGCTTTTCATGCTGTGACAGGGAAACCTCTTCAGCGTCTTGTACATAGCTACTATTTTTACCTTCTTCTAAGATCTCTGCATAAAATAGCTTCTGCTATGATACTGACACTTTCTGTTGGTATTACACAAGAGATTTGTTAAGTGTTTTTTGGCTTGATTTTATTACATTGACCTTTATTATGTGAGGCTTTGTCTTATGCTTGACCATTGTGCAGGGATTCTACCATATGTTGCCTCATACAGTTTAACTCCTAATTGTTTTCTGTTAGCTGTCTCATGCAGCTGCAGAGGTAAGGTTTGATTTTAGTTTTTTCATTTTGACCCAAGTAGCCACCTGCCAATGGCCTTCAACTTACTCTCTGTTACAGGACAATGCTTGTGAAGGTGGGTTAGCATCCTGTTGTAAAAGCACATAAAACTTTAAAGTGACTTAAGCTAACCTTCAAAGTTCTAGTTGAAATGTCTGGTTCTTCATTGCAACCCGTCAGCTCGAGCCTGTGGCCCTTAGACTCACAGCAGGACTTCAGTATATGTCACAAAAGCATGTGGTTATTTCGTGTATTGCAGAAATAGGAATACTGCAGCTCGCCTCTGCAGTCAGTTTAAGAATCACCTGTTACTTGAGTAGACATTTTCTTTTTAACCAGCTGGAATACTCTGTTAAGATTTGCTATTCAGATGGCAGTGTTTGTCTAGCTGGTAAGCCCTAGAGATCTTAGTGATTTTTAGAATTATCATTTCTGTCATCTTTTTGTAATCAACCAGTGTTGGTTTATCCGGTGTTGTCAACTGAAGAGTCTTTCTTGACTTGCATTGACTGATCAGGTGGCAATTTGCCTCTTTTTTTTGAAGAGATGCCACAAAAAGAGATGTATAACAAATGCAGCAGTTTTAATTTGGTACTGAATTACCTAGGAGCACTGACCAGCTTAAGTAAAATTCTCAAATTCTCTTTAAAAAGGTCCTAAAATTGGAAGATGTAACAAACATGCATTTTGGAGGTTGCTAAAGCATGTGCTTTGGCAGCCCTAACAGAATGCATATGGGTGTCCACAAAGTGATTTATGGTGCATCTGAGATACAGGGAGTTGGAATTTCCATCAGTGCTACATGCATAAAAATGCTGCAAGCCTGGAGCTTCTGGTGTTAGTTATATAGTTTCTCAAATCCAATTATCAGTAGGGAATAGTAGAAGTATTTAAGTTGGTAGATGAGGCATAGACTCAATACATTTGTTACAGCAGCAAGTACTTCAGAGTGCTCGGCATACACTTCAGAACCACTGTGATGGCAGATCCCTCAGCCATGGTTTAGCTGGAGTGGACATGAACCATAATGCTGAACTTTGTCTCTCACATGCTGGAAGAAGTAACTTTTCTAGCTAAAAGGTGGGAGCACCACGAAGTTTTGCTAACTTGTGCAGTGATCTTCTCATGAAAACTCTTCAACAGGCATGGGGGTAGCAAAGGCACTGAAGGCTGGGACTGAGCTGATTTGGTTGAGCTTCAGTAACAGCGAGCCGAATACAGATCCATGATAGCCTGCAGACTCCTTAAGAGTTGCCAGAAGTCACAGGAGTTGTATAGGGTCTGTGTTAATGTTAGGTCTGTGTTACATAACATCTAGGAATGTCGGATGATTTGCAGCTGTTGTTGGCCTCATTGACCTTCAGCTTCAAGACATGAGGTGCTGGTTAAAATAAAGAATGTGGGGTTGTCGCATACAGTAAAGCTATGACTAACTTGGAACTCAATTTAATACGTGTTCCAGAACTTACCCTGGGCTTGCACTGATCTGCAGCATTGAGGCTTTTTTCTTTTTTTTTTTTTTTTTTTTTTTTGGTAGGCTGTGGCTTTTTTGTTTTTGTCTGGGCTAACAGTGCAGAAGAAAACTTTACCAAAGTGCTTTGAACCTTGCTGTCATGCATTACTCAGCGGGATTCCTCTGGACATGCTGCTGTTTGTGTTTTTTCAGTTTGGTTTATACCATTACAAGTAGTTTAAGAAATTGTGGAAGTGTCCCAAGTTTAAAATATGCCACTGTAAACATGTGCATGGAAATCTGTGGTAAACTGCCATGTAAAGGCATGCCTGAAAATAGATGATAGATGGGGACGACTTTTCTATAAGGAAACAGCCTTTGAAACTGCTGTTCTGCAGTACTGCAGTCCTGCTCATGGGAAAACCTCACAGTTCCTGTGAGGTGGAACCATTTGGTGACTTCTGGTTCTGTTGGTGAGGTGGCATTACGCCTTTTGAAGAAAACCTTATTTTCTGTAAATGACCCATTTTACATCTGGTATGTAGTGGCTCAGTAAGAGCCACTTCTTGCTTTGTTTCAGGCATACTTACTGCACCATATTGGGATTTCTACTGCCTTGACTTGGAGAATCCATAGAATCATATAATGATCTGGTTTGGAAGGGACCTTAAAGACCACCTAGTTCCAACCTCACTGCCATGGGCAGGGACGACTTCTACCAGATCAGACTGCCCAGGGCCCACCCAGCCTGGCCTTGGGCACCCATAAGGATGGGGCACCCCCAGCTGCTGTGGGCAGCCTGGGCCAGGGCCTCACCACCTCTGGGTAAAGAGTTTCTTCCTAATGCCCAATCCAAACCTGCCCTCTTTTAGTTTAAAACTGTTCTCTCTTGTCCTGTCTCTACACTCCCTGACAAAGAGTCCCACCCCAGCTTTCTTGTAGGCCCCTTCAGGTGCTGTAATGCCACTGTCTCTCTGGAGCCTTCTCCAGGCTGAACAGCCCCAGCTCTCTGCCTGTCTCCATAGCAGAGGTGCTCCAGCCTCTAAGTATCCTCATGGTCTCCTCTGGACCCACTCTAACAGCTCCACATCTTCCTTGTGCTGGGGGCCCCAGAGCTGAATGCAGTGCTGCAGTTGGTGCCTCACAAGAGCAGACCAGAGGGGGACAATTCCCTCTGGGACCTGCTAGCTACGCTTCTTTTCATGCAGTGCAAGATACAGGTTGTTTTTTGTGTTTTTTTTTTTTTTTTTCTGGAATGCAAACACACATTGCTGGCTCATATTCACTCTTTTGTCCACCAGTATCCTCAGGTCCATCTCCACAGGGCTGTTCGCCATCCGTTTGTCACCAGTCTGTGCTGATGTTTTGGGATTGCCCTGACCCATGTGCAGCACCTTGGGCTTGAATTGCATGAGGTTTGCGGTGACCCATCTCAGGCCACTTCAGGTCCCTCTGCATGGCATCTCTTCCTTCTGTTGTGTCAGCTGCACCACTCAGCTTGGTGTCATCCATGAACTTGCTGAGGGTGCGCTCAGTCCCACTGCCCATGTCACCAACAAAGATGTTGGATAGTGCTGGTCCCAATACAGACCCATGGGGACACCACTTGTCACTGGCCTCCAGCTGGACATTGAGCCATTGACTGTATCTGAGTGCAGCCATCCAGCCATTTCCTTACCTACCTGGTGGCCCATCCACCAAGTCCATCTCCCTCCTGTTTCCTTCTGGAGAGGGCCTGCGTGAGGTGAGGCGAGGCATAAGACCATCACTTGGAAATCAGCTCTCCACTGATGGATTACCAGCATGAGTTCTGTTCCTAGGTTCTGGAGGTTTTGTGGTGACAACAGGTCTTTGAGATCTGCTTTGGCAGCTTGCTGTTTTAATTTCTTCTTTCACATAGCAAATGGTCTCAAAGTAACATTTGATGTCTGTGACTTTGAATGGACGTATCTGAGTTATTTACAGCTGGTACGATTGAGTGCATTTCCTGCCTGACATGGGATTATTCTTAGGGGATCCTTTGAACTGCCCACTAAGGAAGGGCCCAAGTAGACTGGATAAGTTTACAAGACATTAGTGTATAAGTTATGTACCTCTTCATGAAAGTGCCCCTATCAATTTAAGCCTTTTGAGGACCCATAGGTGTTATTTTCCAGTATTTATCAGACATGACATTCCTTTCTGCCATCTGTGTGAAGGCTTTTTGAAGTGTTGTACGTGTTCTGTATTTCACATCCTGTCATCTCTTAATTCCTAATTCAGAATAGAATTAAAACCAGGAATACCGCATTTGTCTTCCCTCCTAGAAATGAAGTTCACTGTTTCTATGTTTCAGGAGAAACTAAGGTGCTTCTTGATAATGAGCTGTTTGTTTCTGTGGCTGTAATACTGTTACAGTGTGGAAAGAAAAATAAAGGAAATGACTAGAAGAACTCTGATTTACAACCTCAGTATACTTGGAAAAGGAGTTTGTAATTAAGACAACATACCCAACTTCTCTTTTATTTTTCTTTTTTTACTTGGCAACAGTAACAAAGAACAATGTCTTTATGCCATCAAGCTTCTGTGAACCTTCTACAGGCAATTCTGACTCAGAACCAGGTGAGTTTCCTCTTTTTTTTTTTTTTTTTTTTTCTCCTCCTTATTCAGCAGCGAACTACAGAGTCTATCATAAGCCAAAATATCCCGATGCTTTGGAAGTTAGGCCCTATCTGTCAGGATGGAAGTGGTGGTTCCGGTCTTACAGTTTTTATCTTGCTTCATTGCTTTTTCTCATGCTTGCTGGAGGTAGTAAGAAATATCAGCTTTCATAAATGCTTTGGCAGTGATGGAATGCAATATTACTCTATTCCCAACTGTTAACCTCAAAACTCCAGGGAAATGTCATTTGGCTGCCCAAGGTACTGTTTCTGTGATATCAAAATCAAATCAACCATAGCCTGTGGTCATGATTTTGTTGAATCATGGTTTGTGAACCCTGTGTTCACTGCACTGCTTATTTTGCTTATTTCACACTTGTTCTGCCAGGCTGTTGCACTGGTGTCACTGTGTAGCTTGTTTTTATCTTATGCTTAACTGGTGTGAGCATAAAGAAGTGCTGTGAGGTGCTCAGACAGTCATCCTGTTCTGAGCACAGCTGCTGCACCCCCTGAAGAAAGCACTTAATACTCATGTGTTTAACTTTTGGAGGGAATTCATTTAGTAATAGGTGGACGTCTACTAATTTTTTTTATTTGAATATTTTGTTAGGTATTTTATCTAAAAGCCTTAGCTTCAGTAAGTGCAACCGTAGGAATTTTTTGCCTTCATACTATGAAAGCATAAGGTAACAGCTAATGGAGTTATAAGAAATTAGTATTAACTAAATGATTATTTAACTTATTATAAAGTTTGTGCTTGTTAGCATCTGTCATGCTCAGACATGCTTTTGATTGTTTTTCATTTTTCAGTTTTGATTCTTACTAAAAATCTCTCAAATACTGTTATAGAAGGAACTTCTTTCTCTTGTTAAAATGCTTTCATCTTTCTCTTGAAAAACAATTTTGAATATTTTTACTTGCAGCAACTTGTTTCTGTCTTTGTGATGTATATGTGCTGTGATGATCACTGGGAATTTAGACTTCCCCTGGAAGGAGGGATCTTGTTTGGAAATCTCATTATGACTTAGCATTGGGTATATTTATAAAGTGTGACTTGACCTGTTACAGTGGGAAAAGCATGATCAGTTTAATGGATGTCTTAGGGAAGGTTGTTTCTGTAAAGTACATCTATGTCTTTGTGATTTTGTGGTTTGCTTTTAGAGGAAAAGAGCAGTGGATTCCGGCTGAAACCACCAATACTTATTCATGGGCAAGCTCCTAGTGCAGGTAAGTTCAATGTTTTCTGCAGCAGTAGAATGAAATTGTAGTAGTTCAGGCATTTTTTGGTCTACTTAGGAGTTTTCTCACAGTCATGTTGTAACTGGAAGTTGGCAAAACCTGTGCATAGGCGCATCAGAACTTTGACTTGGATCAGTCATGCGTTTTGGAAATGGCACTCCCAGTTGCTTCTGCTTATTATGCTTTGGCTCACTTAAAGTAGTCCTGGG
This sequence comes from Alectura lathami, assembly GCA_013399715.1. Taxonomy (NCBI): domain Eukaryota; kingdom Metazoa; phylum Chordata; class Aves; order Galliformes; family Megapodiidae; genus Alectura; species Alectura lathami. Next base: position 67,221 of record VXAV01001357.1, read on the forward strand.
CTGCATGAACTCAGTTCCTTTAGCATCAGGCTAGAAGAAAAGGTGTGTGCCAGGAGTGTGCTAAAACACCTGTTAGCTGTTAGTGTGTGCTTGGACTGTTGAGCCCCCTTGTCCCTCTGTCTCCGGTCTTTGAATATAGCACAGGTGTTGCTTCCTTGTTGACAGCTGTTCTGCTGTATGGTTTTAGTCTGAGCCTCACATTTGCTAATGTAGACCTAACCAGTATGAGAAGGACATAAATATTACTGCTTATGGGAATTTAAGGAAAGAAAACTGATTTTGGTAAAGAAAAGTCATTATTTCTAATGTGTATAGAAACTGTTTATTTTAATTTCAGGAAAAGCAGTAAATTTTTTTTAAAGTCAAATGTGATTTGTGTTTTTCTGAGAAGATGATGTATGAACATTTGGACTTAAGATAATAGGTATTGTTGCCACATCCTTTGGGGTGGGTAGCCTGAAATGGAACTGGTTACAAAATACTGTGAGTTGCTGTGTGCAGCTTCTGTCACAGTATGTTAATGATAAAGACTTTAGCTTTGTTTTTTGTTTTGTCTTTTTTTATTAGTTTTAGTGAAGAAACCTGAATCTTCTGGAGTTGCTATAGCCTTCTACAGTTAAGATTTTTTTTGGGGGTTGTTTTATGTCAGTTGGCTTTCTTAAATCAGAGCTGAATGAAAGAATTGTGGAGCCTTGTGTCTTTGTGCAGCAAACCAGAGAGGCCAAGGTAACACACAACCCCAAAAGGCTGTTAAATGGAACAGTGTGTAAATTTATTGTGCTGTCAATATATCTGATCGTATGAAGAATGAAAATTAAATTTATCAGTATCTGGAAGTGACTTCATTGGAAGGGAAGACTTGAAAGTGTAGTTGGGTGAATAAATAGGCTTGGTTCCTTTCTCTTACATTTTTGCCTTTTGTTTCTGAGTTGATATCATAAACTCTCCTTGTATGGTTTTCTGGATAAAGTAGAGAATATATCCTAAGATGTCTTTTAAGGCTAAAAAGGAAAGGGTGGTCTTTATGTAGGACTAATTGTTTCTTCAGGGTGGGGTGAGGCATGGGGAAGAAGAGGGGTGAAAGCGTTTCAAATGCATAGTGTTCCATTATGTGTTCTGGTGGAAGCACTTGTGGAGAAGACTGGATTTTTTTTCAACTTCAAAGCCTTATAGCTCTTGAAAAAACTTCTCATTTGCAGGTCTCCCAAGCCAGAAGCCGAAAGAGCAGCAGCGAAGTGTGCTACGTCCTGCAGTACTGCAGGCACCACAGCCAAAAGCTTTCTCACAGATGGGTAAATAATGCTTCTGCTTGCTGGAATACAACAGAGGAAGAACAAAAAATACTAAATGTGTTTGGTGTAGCAGTCTGATTTTGTTCAGCAGCTGCCTTTGTTTTTCTAGGTTTCCTCTTTCTGAAAAGAAACGTCTCATGTGTTAAGTATGTCTGTGTTACGCAGCAGGTAGCACAGCCAAGCCTTCAGGTGTTGTGTGGATAACTGACTGACATTGCTAGGCCCTAAACTTTGTAGTCCATTGCGTGATTTTTGGAATAATCCAGTCTTGTAAGAGTATGAATTGGCAGTCTCAAATGACTGCATTGACCATGGTGTAGTAAGCTACTGCCTCTGTGGTAGACTTGTGCTAGCTGCAGGGTGATGTAAAACACCTAAATCACTAGCAGATGTCTCCAGGCTGGGAAACTTTCTGCAGCAGAGACTTAGAGTTGGACTTTGCATTGTTAGTTTGCGCATGTTGATTGTTCATTATGGAATTTCATATAGTTAATAGGCATGAGTTGAAACTCATGAGTTGAAGTTAAAGCAAAAAGTTGTTAGTGGTGTCCATGTCTCCTAAGCTCTTCTGCTTCTCTGGCTATTCTGCCTCTGTTGTTTGGAAGCTTAGTTAACTTGAAACAGTAATAACTCCAGCTGCTGCTGAGTTTGATGTTGAACCAAACATTTATAGCTTAATTTCTTGGTGTGCCTGTTGGCACAGACTGGATTCTACAGACGACTCAAGTATTGGGGTGCAAATTTACAGTGGGAGTTCAGTGTGTAAGTAGCTAGATCCTCCCAAAGAGGAGCCCTAAGGTATTAGATTTGGAGGGGGATGGTTGCTTGAAGTTGTACGTGTTGGAGCCCGTGCAGTATTTATACAGACTGTGACATTTTGCTGACTTGTTTTCTGCATTTGGAATTTTGTTTTTGTGTAGAGTCACTGAATTGCTGTCCTCATGCTTCTGCATCACAAAGCTGTCTTGCAAAATACCGTGGGAACCATGTAGATTCCATTGCCTTGTTTCATGTATTTAAAAAGAAAAAGAGAAAACAGCATGCCATTTGCTGTAGAGAACTGTTACTTTTGGGATGCTCTAAATGTCAGGTTCTCATTTCTTGTTTTAGTTCTGAGCAGCGGGACCAATGGCGTAAATATCCCACCAGATCCTGCAGCGACATCAGAATCATTAAGTAATGCAACGCTGAAAAGTTCTAACTCAGAAGACAAGGTGAGCTGGGGAAGGATTTAAAGGCACTCAATTTGACATAATTTAAGACAAGTGTTCTCTGAACAGAATCTATTTGTTAATGTGAATGTGGTTTCATCAGTGGTGATCACCGTATCTATCCAAACTGTGGTAGTGCACTTCAGGCACAGGAGTAGATTTTATACTGTCCTGATAGTACACTGCATTTATATTTACTAAGTCAAGAACTGTAGCAAAAACTTGCTGAATTAAAATACCGTAGTCAATTTAGGATGGTTTTAGTCTTTTGTATTTTTTTTCCTTACAAAATACACACAAAAATACTCAGTTCTGTTTCAACTTTCACTGGTTTTGGTCCCTCTAACTTTGATTCTAGTCCTGTAAACTCTTGCTGCTGTGTGGATGATGCCAACTCCATCATGGGGATTGAATTCCTGTAATTGGGATATCTTGGTTCTGTGGACTGATAGTCAGACTGCTGCTCTTTCCTCTGATCAGATTGCATGAAGAAATGCATCTTCCTCCTGCAGGTTCACCTCTTAGTCTGTGTGTGGGGAGCAGGTCAGGAGAGGAGGGAGATTTCTTTTAAGAGGGGAGAAGAGCTGTCTCATCACCAGTTGCCATTGCCAGGCCTGACTGCTGCTCCTGTCATGACAGAGACTAGGAAGCATTTACAGAACTCCTATTCCAGTCTGAGGAGGCTTTGGTGTAGAGTGGGGCCCCTGAGCAGTTTACATTGTTTGCTTTTCCTTCTCACTGCCCATGGATGGCTTTATGGGTACCATCTGTTTCCAGCACCTAAAGGGGCCTGCAGGAAAGCTGGGGAGGGACTGTAAAACAGTGTAGTGACAGGATAAGGAGTACTGGTTTTGAACTAAAAGATTTAGGCTAGATGTGAGGAGTAAATTCTTTCATCAGAGGTGATGAGGCCCTGGCCCAGGCTGCGCAGAGCAGCTGTGGGTGCCCCATCCCTGGGGGTGCTCAAGGCCAGGCTGGGTGGGGCTCAGAGCAACCTGGTCTGGTGGGAGGTGTCCCTGCCCATGGCAGGGCATTGGAACTAGGTGGTCTTCAAGATCCTGTCCAACCCAAACCATTCCGTGATACAACAATATGCAAATGTTAGTTTGAAATCTCTATAACTAATAAACAGACTTCAAATGTGAATGGCTTTATAAGGCTTAAGTAGTCTGTTGTAGAAACGTAGTGAAGGACTTCTGCCATAATTGAATAGCAGTAACTATTTTATGCATGGACTAGTATGAAGTCTTTGTGAGACGTGGTAGTTACTTCCTTGTATGTCATTAAGCAGACCCTCTACACATTTTTACTGCTGAGAAGTCCTGTTTTTTTTCTTTTAAAGTCGAGAAATGCTGATCTGGGAAGAAACTTTCTGTTATTAGAAAGCTCTTAAATCTAGGTGTTTGAGGATCAGTGAAAGCCAAATACCGTGTTTTAAAGGTTTGGAACTCAGTACTTGCTTTCTTACCAAGGTAGGTGCTGAGATATTCTTCATTGTCTTGGCATTGGTATTCAAGATTGATCTGCCTGAAACATTTGTAGCACAGCTATAGGTAACTGGAGTTAATAAAGCATTTGTGTTAAATGCTGAAGAATCTCTACAGAATATTAGATTGCTTGATAATAGTGAACGGTTATTTCTGAAACTAAAAGTTTAATTTTAATAATTCTGTGTGCATAGCTGTGGCATATTTGATCTACCACGGAGAGAAATCATCCTTGTGAAGGTTGGTCTGCATGGTATTTCTTGGACTGATAAGAGAAGGAAGTAGCTAAAGCCATGTGAGAACTAGAAATTTCACAGTTGCAAGCCTTTTGTTCTAGTGGGGAACTTTAGGTATTTTGAAACCTGATGACAACATCTTCAGGTAGAACTACACCAGGAGATGCAAGTTATAAGTTGAGGATGATTTTTCTGATGCATGTGCTGGGTAAGCTAACTAGGAAGGTATACTCAGCTGAACTTGATAGTCTACAGCAGAGAAATACAGAGGTTGAGAACAGCTGTGACTGGAGGAGCTATGAGATGGAGTCTGAGAGTCTGAGGGAAGTTGGGAAGATAACCAGTGTAATAAAGACCCAAATTTCAGAAGAGAAGACTTGTTCAGACAACTTGTCAGCAGGATCCTGAGGGGTGGAAGCTCTTTGGAGAGCTTGTTATCTTTACAGACAACCACCTCAGAGGGTGAGTATTTTATCCTGATGTGCAGGAAATTAGGCAAGTGTGGCAGGAGGCCAGCATGGCTGAAGTGGGAGCTCCTGAGCTCCAATGCAGAAAGGAAGTGTACAGAAGGTAGGGAAGAAGCTGAGCTACCCAAGAGGTGTATGGAAGGATTGCCTGGGTGTTAGAGTGGAGAACTGGGAAAGCCAAAGCTCAGGTGGAGTTGGAAGTGGTAGGATGAAAGGGCTGCAAGAAGGGCTTTGACTGGGTGCAGCAAAGGCAGGATCAAGGGAACATATGGGTCTGCTGCCAAATATTGAAGGGAGCCTAGTGGTAAAGGGCAAAAGGCTGAAATAGTGCCTTTGCCTTGGTTTTTACCGTTAAGGTTGTCTTTTGGTTCTCCCAGGTGCCTTCTCCTGGTGGAAGAATTTTGGGGAGTGACATTACAGTAGACTTCTTTAAGGACCAAGTAAGCCAATGTGGCATACACAAGTCCACAGGACTAGGCAGGATGCATCCCTGGGTACTGAGGGAGCTGCCTGATAATGCTGTGAAACCACAGCCTCTTACTAAAATGTTGTGGTGATCTGGGGAGGTCTCTGCTATGGAGGAAAAAGCAAACATGATACCTATTTTCACGAAGGGCAGGAAAGAGGATCCAGGAAACGATAAACTATTCAGCCCCTTTCCTGTTCTTTCTCTGTTGCTTTTTTACTCTTTTTTCTTTTTTTTTTTTCCAGTGAGGAGATGAGTGGCTATGCAGAGAGCAGTTCTTGTTTGATTTTCAGTTTTGTTTTCTTAACTTTAGCAAGGTCTCTGACAGATTTTTGCTAACATCAGCTTTAAAACCAGACTGGGAGACATACTCTTTGCGCAAGATTTAAAGTGGGTGGAAAACTGGCTGAACCAGTGAGTTTCAAGGGTGTCAGTCAGTGGTTCAAAGTCTTTTGGATAGCTAGTCACAAACTCCTGAAATTAGTGATGTTGGGAGAAATGGGGGAGGGAAAAGGCAAAAACATTCCAGGTGCTAGCCAGGAAACTGAGTGACAGGGGCTCCCCCAAGGAGCATCTTCCCATGGCCATCCTCTCCAGCAGAGCAGGTAATGCCCTGTAATCATTTTCCTATAAACAGGTAGCTTTTGTCAGCGCATGCTCAAACTTCCTACTTCTATGGTGCTGTTAGTGCTGGTTGGAGCATGCTTTGAGGGGCAGCTGTTGGATGCTCCTTACTTGTTAAACTTTGTGTATGTACTCTTGTGTCTTGGTGTAAACCAAAACTTACAGCTACAGGGTTGGAAAATGGGAGGAGGTGGTTCCCATGCTGGTTGCAGTTGTCTCCCATGACAGCCTGCCATGACACTACTATCAGGGTTTGGAGGTGCAGACCCTGATTACAAGGGGTGAGAGCTTTAGTATGAGAAGCATAAGGGAAAACTACTGCCACAGATGCTCTGGAAAACACTGCTGTGGCTGCTGCAGTGTTGCAGAACTGCGGAGTGTAGAGCTTGATGCAGAAGTGCAGGTAAAGGCCCTGAGCACTACTAAAGGTTTAGGAACCTTGACATCCTATAAAAAGGTGACAAACTAATTGAATGTGATCGAGTGATGCATACTTGAAGACAGGGTGCTGGGCTGCTTCGCTACACCAGGAACTACTGTGTGTAGCTGGGGGCTAGCTGCTACATGCGAGACACCAAACCCCCCAGATGGTTAGTGGCTGAGACGCATGATATCTGACAGGGTGAGAAAGCTGGGTGTGTTCTGCTGGAGTAAAAAGACTTAAGAAGGAAATTGTGTTCTCAACTGTCCAGCATGAGGTTGTAGGAAAACAGAATGAGGCTTGGAAGTGTCTCTCAGAACATTGACAGGCGGCGGGCGTGGGGAAGGGGGACTCCAACTGCAGTGTAAGGCAAATTATTGCACTGAGTGCATTCAGACACTGAAACAGGCTACACAGTCTAGAGCTACCATCCTTAGGTTTGTATTTAGTCTTCACTGTACGATGTCCAAGGCAGCCAGCCTAGGATAATTTGATACTGATTTGACACAGTTTGGACCAAATGGTGTTTAGAGATCCCTTAACAGTGATTCCTTGAGAAAGGACAAAAACAGATTTCTTTAAATGTAAAATTTACCTTGTACCTCTGAAGACATCATTGCAAATGACTGTGACTTGCCGTATTGTAAGGTTCCCTTTTTTGCTTAAACAAAATGGGCTAAGGTTTTCAATTCTTTTCTTTAGGCAGGAGAATGCCAGAAAAAAGAGTCCAACAGTACTTCAGATGATGACAGCTGTGAGAAGGCGGAGTTAAATGCACAGCAAGCGTTTGTATTTGGGCAGAACTTAAGGGATAGAGTTAAGGTAAATGCATGCTTGTTATCGTGACTGAGCTGATGCATTGAAGTGAGGATAAGAGACAGTGGGCTTGATCATTTGTTGGCATGAATGTTGCACACTGCTCATGAAGTTTTTCAAAGCATTACATAATGGGTTTAAAACTTCTATGCATACATGCAAGACCAGAAGCTGTGTGCACCATTTGGTTAGCTGTTTAGTAAAAGTGGTCTTCTGGTTATTTAGTAAACTCATGTGGCATTGCTGCCATAAGTAAAAGCATCTCCTGCAGTCACAGATCATACCTGAAGATCGGTGCAGCCTAGTATTTTCTCTTATTTTTTGGGTCAGAATTAAGTTGAAATGTGTTCCTAAAGGTACTCCAGTGTAACCAAGATTTCACAGAAAAGTTGAGATAGGAAAAACAGGGCAGCATGAGTTCAAACCTTGTACCTTGTTTTAATGCAGGTTTGTACAGGCTTCCTAGCATAATGAAAGAAAAACTGTAATACTGGGACATAGGCCTATCTTATTTTATGGTGGAAAGTCTTTGTGGGGTAGAACTTTGTCCTGGGGGAAAGAAAGAGCTGAAAATTTTGTGGTTTGTAGTTAAAGATGTCTTAACAAATACTGTGTTTGTAGCTAGGAGATGAAAGTGATGAAACTGCTGATGTACAGAATGCTGGCCTTCCAACATCAGACACGCCTGCTACAAATTATTTTCTACAGTACATCAGTTCCAGGTGAGACTACAGAGAATCCTACAGGACAGCTCCTTATTGTGTGTTCAAATGTTTTGTGGTTCTGCTCTTTTTTGGATGCAGGGTTTATAACTGGGTCGGTGGGAACCCAGGCTTCTGAAGAAGGAAGGTAGCAAACCTCCAATTTTTTTCTGAATTATTGTCTGTAATTTCTGTTCTGTTTCTGTTCTGTGGATCATGATTACACAGAACAGCTCCTTGTGTGAAACAGATGATCTCAGCTGGGCACTTCAGATGTCTTCATGAGAGAGTCTCCAGGGTGTTTTGTTCCTGCTCATGTCTAGGTCTAAGGAACTGTCTCAAAACAGCTTTGTTTTTTTTGAGCCATCTTTCCCCATGACCTTACAGTGTAATGGCAATTACAGAGCCTCAAGTTCATTGCCTTGTTCCCTTTAAGCACTTTTAACCTTGAAATTAACTGATCTGTTACATGGAACTCACTACCTTTGTGCAACAAACTTCAAGCCATTGCTAAGGTGTCAGACATGACACAGTCTTCAGAGATGTGTGCCTGCAGTGCCTGTGTAATAACTTAGAGAACCTTCTTAGCATGCCTGGCACGTTACAGGTAGCGCTGCTTTCAGTTGCCCTGTGGTCGAAAAATTCAAGTAGTGTTATGAAAAGCAGGAAACAGAATTTCTTGTTCCACAGAGATGTGAGTTCAAGTAATTAACTGGGAAGTAAGGAGGACGACGCACTGTGAGCAATAGAGTTCCACATCTCTGCTGCTGGAAGAACTTGGGATGCAAGTTGTGTGAGGCCATGGAACAACTGTACAAAAGCATCAGCGAGTGCTTGCCTTGCCATGATATTCTGTTTTTAAGATCCTGTTGTTCTCCTACATGACCTTCAACACAAAGGAAGCATGAGCACTGGTTTTGTAGTCTTAGTCCTGCTTGAGATTGAGATTTTCAGACAGTGCATGGGGGAAATAGAGAACATCAGAATATGCCAGGTCATTGTCTGACTGGGGATTCTGTCGGATTTTTTAATTTTTATGACAGACAACAACTTCCAAGATGTGGGCTTCAAATACTAGAATATTTATTTACATCTTTCAACCCATATGACATTTACTACCATATCTCAACTGAATTGTGGTATATCTTCACTTCAGGAAGATTTATTCATGAAAAGTCAGTTGCCATGACACATTTCTGGGTTTGCCTTGTTTGTGGTGTGGGTTTTTTTGGTCTTTTTTTCTTGATTTTAAACCCAGAACCTATTCCAATTAAATATATTTGAGAGGATAGAACATGAGGGCTTGTAAAAGGAAACTCCTTCCTTTTTATATGGCGCCAGTCCTTTGAAAACTGTGAAACTACAGGGTCACCTGACAGATGTCAGTAGGTGTGTTCCCAGTTGCACTGCTACCCTCAATAATAATGGAACTTGCTTTTCCAGCCTAGAAGGCTTGCTGTGGTCATATGGCTCAGGATCTGTGGACTCATATGAAGTAGGATAGACTTAAGCTTAACTTTTTTTTTTGAGTGTCTGTGGTGACCTGAATCATTTACATGAGCATGCCTAAGAAGGCTTATGATTACAGTTAAAATTACTGCCTAAATTCAGTTCTTTCATGCTACCAGGAACCCAAGTTAGTAGTTGGAGCAGTTTTGAAGCTCTGGGTGAACGGATAAATTATTCTTCCCTCTCCCTTCTTAGTCCTGATCAAGTTGATCCTTACAGATGCATTATACAGTGTCTTTGTTTTTCACTAAACTGGGCTGAGTCTCAGGAGAGTCAGCACACACAAGGAGCAGTTAGTGATTCTTCTGGGGAAAAAAAGACCTTTCTGATCAAAGGCTCATCTTGTTCACATGCATAGCAGCATCTCCTGCCTGTTCTAGAAGTCAGTTCCTTTAACAGTCCGTTGAACGTTCCCTGTTGGATCAAACTCAGCTTTCAGGGAGGTATGCCTGAAGGGAAGGTGGATGAACCTCCTCAATTTTTGAAGTCTGTAAAATGGTAGTAAAACTGTTGCCCTTCCTCAAGAGGATTTAAAATCTGCTAATAAAAATGTCACATGGGGAGGTTGCTCATTCTGTGAGGAAGACATGAGAGCTGAGACTTGATCATGAGACTTCTTGGGAAGGCTGTAACATTGCAGCTTGTGTAAAGGCATTTCTCATCCCTGCTACCTTTGCTTCAGTTATGATATTGCAGATCTTTTTGTTTCAGCTTTTCCCCTGACCTTCTCTGAAAATTGTCCTGAGAGTGTGTAGTAGTTTGAGTTTGCTGTGTGTGTAGAACACTGTTTTTAAGATCACTGTTATGTGATTAAATAGGAAGTCATTGCTTAGCATTCAGCATTGCTTAGTAAGTAATTAGATATTTAGGGGGAAAATATTTACACTAGCAAAATGATTTGCTACTACTGTGAGAAAATTCTCATACTTCAAACGCAGTATCTGCTCCCATGCTACTGAGTTGAATTATTTTTTTGTTTCTATGGAAGCCAGTGGTTAGTTTTTAAAGCCAGCAATAGTCACTCACTTGTTGAGGAATTTTATCAGTAGAGGATGAACAGATGTTTTCCTGACTTACAGCAACCTTTTTTCCTCCCCAGTATAGAGAACTCTACAAACAGTGCGGACGCATCTAGCAACAAGTTTGTTTTTGGACAGAACATGAGTGAGCGAGTCTTGGTGAGCATCCACTGTTTTTGAAATATTGTAATTTTCTGCGTAACTTCTGTTATGGATTCTCACTCAGGAAATGAGAACCTTTAATTATAATTGTCGCTGGAGCTCAGGTTCCTTTCAGTATTTTCTCTTGCAGGTAATGGAGTGAAATTTGGGGGTTTCATTATGAGCTGTTGTCTGCAGCTGCAGTGCCCTCTAGGATTTCCCTGCCAAGCAGTGCTAGCGTAAGGAGATATGCACCACAGAGAAGACAGAATGTTCTCAAATCCAAGCAGCTTAAATGTGGCAGAGCTTGCTTCTTTACAATGACTTCACTATAAATATCTGAGGATGTTGCCCTCCTCCCCAAACTGACAGAACTTCAATTATATGGCTCCCCAGATAGTGGGATTTCAAGTCCCAGCAGTAAGGCAGCTGCCTCAGTACTGAGGTTCAATTTCAGGAGGTTCTGTGCCCAACTGCTTGCCAGCCCCAGCTATAACTTGTGGTGCCTTACTGTATTCTATTTCTGCTCTATTGTTTTGCTGGTGCAAAAGGGAAGTACTTAATTCTGTGCATTTGTAATTATCTAACTACTGAGCAGGGAGGTTTGACTTAGACTGTGGGACCGTGTGCACCCTCAGCAAGTTTGCTGATGACACCAAGCTGAGTGGTGCAGTTGATACCCCTGAAGGGAGGGATGCCATCCAGAGGGACCTGGACAGGCTGGAAAAGTGGGCCCACGAGAACCTGATGAGGTTCAACAAGGCCAAGGGCAAGGTGTTGCACTTGGGTCGGGGCAATCCCAGGTGTGTGCACAGACTGGGAGAAGAACTGCTTGAGAGCAGCCCTGCGGAGAAGGACTTGGGCGTTGTGATCGACGAAAAGCTGGCCATGAGCCGGCAGTGCGCTCCTGCAGCCAGGAAGGCCAATGGCATCCTGGGCTGCATCAAGAGAGGGGTGGCCAGCAGGGAGAGGGAGGGGATCGTCCCCCTCTACTCTGCCCTTGGAAGGCCTCACCTGCAGTGCTGTGTCCAGGCCTGGGGCCCCCAGTACAGAGGGGATGTGGAGCTGTTGGAGCAGGTCCAGAGGAGGGCCACCAAAATGATCAG
>VXAV01001357.1:93174-113839 GCA_013399715.1 Alectura lathami
CCCGAGGGGCGGCGGCGCTGGGCGGTTTGTTGCCGCCGTGCGCCTCCAAGGCGGTTCCCAGCGTCACCGCAGAGCCGCAGAATCGTTGGGTGGTGGGGCTGGAAGGGACCCCACAGCCCCCCCACCGCCGGGGGCTGGCTGCCACCCCCAGGCCAGGCTGCCCAGGGCCCACCCAGCCTGGCCCCGAGCACCCCCAGGGATGGGGCACCCCCAGCTGCTGTGGGCAGCCTGGGCCAGGGCCTCACCGCCTCTGGGGGCAGACTTTCCTCCTCACATCCGACCTAAATCTCCCCTCTTTTAGTTTAAAACCATTCCCCCTTGTCCTATCGCTGTCTGCCCCTGGATAGCTGTTGTGAGGCTGGAAGCTGAGACCCAAAATTCTAAAGCGACTCAAAACGTGGGTGCAGGGCAGTGCAGCTGGCGTTCCCTTTTACTTGCTTATGCGTCAAATTGCTGCTCGTGCGTGGATAACATCGCTGATCAGAAGTACGGCCGTCAGCTCTGGCTGTAGGTGCATCCCATGGTGAATGCCACAAGAACAGCATAAAAACACGTAGCATGTTCTTTATTTAAAGCTTAATGAACGCGTTTTGCGCAGCCTAGAGTAAAAGGTATGTGTTTTCAGTGCTTACCTATTTTTTTGTATGTATGCTGGTGTGTGTGTATGTATGTATGCATGTATCCAGTTCCTGGACGGAAGCATAACAGAAGCAAGTTTGTGTCACTTCCCTACTTCGTATAGGTTAGGCACTGCACTTAATAAATAACTTTCTGATTCTGAAGAGCAAAGACAATGTTTTTGATGGCAAAAGGAAAACCAGTGTTTTTTCTCCCCATCATTCTGTATAGTTGAAAAGAAGCCATTTAGTTGTCTTCTCTGTGGTGTGCAGGAGAGAGTGGACACTGAAGATTTGTCTGGGAACTGAGGGGGCCATTCCAGATGCAGGTACATATCTGCAGGGGTGCTGCCCGCACCCCTCGGCACATGCAGTTTTCTTCTCATTAAACCCACCTCATTTTCCAGCCTCATTTAATGGCCTGTGCCATTAAATGTGCCACCTCTGCCTCTCCCCCAGCACTAGTGATCTGAGCTAAAAGCAGATTCACAAGTGATCCAGGTCTGCGTTTTTGAGTTTTTCAACTCTTTAGAGGACCTGGAATCTCATGTAATGATCTGAGCCATCAGAGTTCCCTGCAATGTCCCTGATAACGTAACCGATTATGATTTGGATAAATCTTGTAATTCTAGACTAGCATACTGAATCCTCGACGTTCATCTCACGCCTGAGGACGCGTTTGTCGTGTCCATGCTAGGGAGGCCGCACCTGACCAGCTGAAGCCCTGTGGGTTCTTTTCCTGTGGAGTCCTTTGTCCAAAGCAGAGAAAGCAGAAAGCTGAAGTGTGGTGCGTGGTCAGTGGGTTTTGTTTCTTTAGTGCTCTTCTAGTTGTTTTATTAGGATCAGCATAATTGCATTTTCTGCTGGAAAAACTGCAGAGCTTTGTAACATGAGGCTGTAGTTTCTTACTTACCATACAGACGTCATCCTGGACATTTTTGGGGTCTGCCTGTTGTTCTCAAGAAGGATGAATTGGAATCTGGAGATGGTGCCTGGTAGCCATTTCTGATCAAGAGCCTATGCTGCAAACCAAAGAAGCTTTTTGTATGTTTGCTTGACATAGCTGTTTGCCAAAGTTCGTAGTTACATAGAAGGAATGGGGGATGTGATTCAGTGGACAAGAAGGTGCTACATTGCGTTGTCTTAATTCAGCTTATGGACTTAATTTACAAGGTCAAAATCAATTTTAAAACCCAGTAATTTACAAATCTAGTCAATTCTTATGTTTTCTAAAAATCATTGCAAGCCCCAGGCAGGCAAAGGGCGTAAAGTGCAAGGACAGGCCAGCCCTACGGGACAGCAGAGCCGTCTGAGTTCCTCTGCCTGATCCCCTGCGAGGTCGGACACGGAGGGCCTGAGGTTCCGCATGGAGCACAAACAGTGCTTTGCTGTCTTCTGCGTCCTGAGGCGACGTGCTGCAAAGAACCTGCTCCTCTCTTACCCTGCGGGGAGTGCCCTGGGGGTTCTGCTCTGCACAGGGCTTCTGCTCTGCTGCTGGTCTGGGGGAGGTGCCCGAAGGAGTCCCGTGGTGCTTGCAGAGTGGCTGGGGTATGATGGAAATGAAAAGCAGATGCTCATGCTTCATTTTCCTCGTCCTCCCCAAGGCGCTGCTGTGTGGCACCATGCTCCCAGCAGCACGAGCTGTGCGCGCTTCTCGCTTCCCGGAGGGGTGCCGTTCAGTTGCTGTGCCTTCTGTTCACAGCTACGCTGGGAGCCGTGTTTGGCGTGACGACCTGCCTCAGTGCCCAGATCCGAGAGGAACCGCAGAGTCCCTTGGACTATTTCATAGGAGGCTGCGCAACAGGAGCTGTCTTGGGTGCAAGAGGTAAATCTGGATGGTGCCTGTAACGGGCAGTTACAGAATGAGCCCTTGCTGTTTTCAGAAACCTTTATTGGGGAAAATAGTAAAATAATCTCAAGGTCAGTTTTATTTGGTAGATTCATCTCTGTGAGAATTCCATTTCATGCCTGTTTCATTGGCACTTTGTACAGATCTGCTCAGATAATTCCTGCTGTGGAGGGAGACCAGAGATGACATCAAGGAGATGTACAGCATGAGAACAGAGCTGGCCCAGCGCTGCCAGTCAGAACTACCAGCTATAATTTGAAATTGCAGGATGTGAAAAATGCACTGTGGAAATCTGTGTTTTCTTGGCAACACATGAGATTTATTTTACATGGAAAATAGAATCTTTCGTCTGTTTTGTGAATTCTTCATGCAGTCTGAGGGACAAGCTGTACCTTTCAGCTGTTGCTCACATGACGTTGCCAGGCTGGATTAGCTCCTGCAGATATTTATGCAGCTGTTTTCTGTAGGCATTTGCAGACTCAGTGGTAAAGATCTGAAGGATTTTTTTTTTCAAGGTGCAATTGTGGTAAAATAGGATTTCTCGTCAGCTAAGCTGATGAGAGTTTGAAGCGGAGATTGCTTACTTCAGTGACCAAAATAACAATTAAGTGTTTCCTACATAAGGAGAAAGGGTGATGGATTATAGCTAGTTATATTTCAAACTCTGGGCAAAAAACAAGAAAATTTACTTGGCAGAAATACGCTGCTCTGATTTCTCATGACAGCCAGTGGTACTCATGGTCAGGGGACCACGAACTGCTAATGAAAAAGTGTCAGTTCTGTCAGGATCTACTGCATAGTTCTTGTGCCCTAACAGATCTTTGTTGTCTGTGTTCATTTTCCAGCTCACAGTTACATGACCGGTACCGTTGCATGTCTGGGTTTAGGAGCTACTGCTGCTCTGCTGAAGATAGGTAACAAGGAGGGCTGGAGGCTGGCGGGACCTCCCAGGCTGTGAATGTCGCCGTTCCGCGCTGCAAGCTGTCGTCTGAGTGCTGCGTGTAATAAAGATGCTGTCCCATCGCTTGTCACTAGATTTTGACATTGTCCAGCTGTTTGTAGGGTTGGGGCTGAGATGCAAAACAGCTGGAGCCACTGGAAAACAGGGCTTCGATTTGGTGCTCCTGCTGAGATTTGGTTTTGTGTGCAAGTCCCTTTGCCTCTGTATTGTCCGCATAAACCTGAGGCGTCGGCCAGGCATTTTAGCCTCGTAGTTTCAACCATGTCTTGCAAGATTGCTTTGGCAAGAATCGAGATGGCTCCTCATTGAGTCTGTCAGTTGGGACTGGAGTCACAGCTTCTGATGGTGCGTTTGGCGCTAGGTGGGGGATGAGGAATTTGGGGGTGGGAGGGGCTAAGGATTGCCCAGAGCCTGGGGGCTTTGTGTACAGAAGTCCAGAGCTCATAGCTAGAGGAGGGGCCTCTGGAGGTCAGCCTGCTCCAAGCAGGAGCAGGTGCCTTTGAATTCTGTGTGCAAACTGAAGCACATCCAGCAAAGGCCGCCAGGCAGGTTTAGGGAGTTGAGGCACAGGATGTACGAGGAGAGGCTGAGAGAATGGGATGGTTCCGCCCGGATAAAAGAAGGTGAAGGGGTGATCAAGTAGGATTTTGTCACAAGTTCATGGTTAAAGAAGAGACTGATTCAGGTGCAGAGTGAAAGGATGAGTAGTAATAAGCACGAGTTGCAGAAAGGGAAATTGCACCTAGGTAGGAAGAAAAATAATCTTACTGCTGGGGGTAGATAAGCACTGGAAAAAGGACCCAGAGAGGCTGTGAAACCTTCGTCTTTGGGGATGCAGAAATGGGAATATGAGGGTACAGGAATTTTGAGGATGGGGATATGAGTTCTTGAAGAAAGGGAATAAGGGCACAAGGGGAAACAGGGTTGTGGGAGTGGGGAGCGCAGGGAGGTGTGAGGGTGTGGGGACAGGAGACACAGAGATCTGGGGACCCACGGGCAGTAGGGGCAGGGACTGAGCGGGCACGGGGACACGGCTGCAGTGTGGCCAGCTACATTGTGCTCTGGGTGCAGGTGGTGTCCTGAGGGCTGTGTCCCCGGGGATGCTTGGGGCCAGGCCGCAGGGCTGCGGTCCCTTTGTGCTCCCTGGCATGGGCTGGGGACCCCTGGCTCCTCTGGGGCCTGCTTGGCATGGCTGGGTGCCAGCTTGAGGGCACCTCTGTGCTATGGGGTGGGGGAGCAGGGAGGGTGGCACAAGGGCTTTTTTGGGGCATGGGGTGCTGGTGCACCCTGGGCTATAGAGAGGGCTCCATGAGGAAGATTTGGGCCGGAGACTGGCAGCACCTGCCTGGGACAGTGCAAGGCTTAAGGCCCTGCTGCGCCCTGCTGCACTCTGCTGCCTGGGAGGGGAAAAAATCCCAGCAGCGTCCTCCCACTCTGCTGTCCTCAGGGAACCCCGTGTCTGACCGCCCCATCCTGAGCACCAGGGCCATGTCCCTCCCTCTGGGCCTGTCCCAGCTCTGTTGCTGGGGCCACGTGTCCAGCCCGGGCTATAATTACCCCGTCACATTCCTGGGGGGTCACAGGAGCGTCTCGGAGCTGCGGCAGGCGGTAAGGTGGGACAAGCGTGCGGTTGCAACACCGCGCAGCGCGGCGGTGCAGGACGCCGCATACGGCACGTGCCATGTGGTGCTGTGAAGGAGACGCGACACCGTGCAACAAGGCCAACAGCTCAGGGTGCCACCATGCAGCGCATGGTGCAGCGGGGGAACAGCGAGCAGCACGACGTGCACCGCCGGCTCAGCACGGCGCAGAGCAGCAGCCGGCGCAGGAGGACCTGGCATGCGTGGAACCACGCGCGGTGCGATGCACGGCACCGATGGGATGGGAGCTGCGCCTGCGCAGGGAGCCAGGCCTGGGGCCAGCAGCTCTGGCGGTGGTGGAGCAGCGGTGCTTCTGGCTGTGGGGCAATAGTTGGGGCAGAGCTTTGTGGCTTCTGCTATGGGACAGGAAGATGTGGGGACACTCAGCCATGGAGCTGTGGCTTTCAGTTGGCTTTGGCTATGGGCCAATAATATCATCCCACGCTGTTGAGCAGAGGGCTGAGCGATGAGGCAGGTGGGGGTCATCTGACTCAGCTATAGGACAGGGAAAGGCCTGTTGGTCTCATCTATGGGGCTGCAGTTTTGGCAAGGGGCATCTGCCATGGGCCAGGGGCTCTGGCTGTGGGGATGGCACCCTGACCCTGCTCCGTGTGTTCCCGCAGGCAAGATGTGGGTTGCAGAGGGGCCAGCTCCAGCCCAGTGGCACCTGCGGGACGGGGCCCACGCCGGACGCTTCCTGGATGTGGCCAATGAGCTCCGTGTTGCAGGACAGCTGGTGGACGTGGCCGTGGGTCCAGAGGGTGACATGGCCCATGCTGTGGTCCTGGCCTCGATCAGCTCCTTCTTCCTACGCTTTCTGGAGGGCAGGACCAGAGAGCTGTGCCGGGGACCCCCATCGCATGTCCCCCTGCCACCAGGGGCCACACTGTGGGGCTGGCGGGCCCTGCTGGCCTTTGCCTATGGGGGAACTGTGCCCCGTGGCAGGGAGAGGGAGGTGGAGGAGGCCGCCCGTGTCCTGGGGGCCCCACGGGTGGCGGCTGCCTGTGCCACCCGGCTAGAGAGCGACTGCCAGGAGGGGGGTCCTGAGGCCCTGGAAGAACAGTGGGAGACACTCAAAGCCATGGAGCAGCTCCATGCCAGTGGCCTGGGCTGCGACCTCCAGCTGCAGGCAGGAGATGAGGTCATCCCAGGTGAGCAGGGGGTAGGGGTCCCCTGAGGGGTGGGTAAGGGACAGGGCACACTGGGACACCAGGGTGGGGGCAGAGAAGCAGTGCCAGGATCTCCAGTGCCTGTCTCCAAGTGGGGATGGAGTTGGAGGTGCCCTGTGGCTGGTCCCATTGGGATGCCTGGGGGATCAGTGGGGGATGCCTGAGCTTCTGGGGGGCTGTGAGGTGCAAAGGGCAGTACTGAGGCACTGGGTCTGTCTCCAACCCCCATAATTTTTCCTCTCCCCTAGTTCAGCGCCTAGCCCTGAGCTGCTCCTGTGACTTCTTCCGGGCCCTCTTCACTTGCCCCATGCGGGAGGCAACCCATGACCCTGCCGCCCCACTGACCACGGGACTGTCCCCAGCGGAGCTGCACCTCCTCCTCTCCTTTGCCTACACAGGAGCTGTGGCTGGGCCATGGCCCGCGATCCTGGAGGCAGCCGAGACCTCGCTGCGCTACCAGGCCTGGGGGCTCCTCACCCTCTGCCTGGATGTTTTCACTCATGGCCTGACCCCAGAAACTGGCCTGGATGTGCTGGCCTTTGCTGCGGCGTATGGGCTGGCCCAGGTGAGCCGCAGAGCAGAGGACTACGTCTTGGCCACCTTCCCTGCTATAGTGGCCACTCCAGCCTTCCTGGATCTTCCTGCACACCTCCTGATCCGCCTCCTCCGCTCTGATGCTCTTAATGTCCTCCATGAACTGGAGGCCTTGGAAGCAGCATCCCGATGGCTCATGGCCAATGGAGATGGCCAAGAGGACCTAACCAGGGAAGTTTTGTCTTCTGTTCGCTTTGCCCTCATGTCTGGCCAGGAGCTGAAGAAGATCCCATCAGTAACAGCGGGGGTGGCTGACCCAGGGCTCCTCCGCCAGCTCGTGGTAGCAAGTTTGGCCCCCATGGCCCAGCTGCCATGCCGGGTGCGTTCCTTGCAGGAAGTGCTGGTGGTCTGTGGTGGAGACAAACTGACAACCAACATGGCTGCCCGGAAGCCCAGCAGGCACCTCTGGTTTGCCCACCGCTACCTCAGTGCTGTGGGACTGGTGAAGCACGTGGAGTGGAGGGCGCTGGGGCACTTTCCCGATGGGCCACGCTTCCGCCACGCTGTAGCTGTGGTAGGCAACAACCTCTACGTCCTGGGTGGAAAACGCTACTACGGGGTCCGTGACACCCTGGCCAGTGTCTACAGGTGAGGGCAACAGAGGCCTTAGAGGAGCCGTGTGGCACCAGAACGTTGTGGGATTGCACAGGTATTGGGGGAGCTAGAGCAGCCACATGGACCCAAGGCTTTCTGGTATTGCAGCTCAACATGTGCCCCCACGGCATTGTCATCATCTGTTGGACTGGGAGGTTCCTGCCCCTGTGGAACCCTCCTACCCCGTGGTTTTACAGGATTTGTAGGAGATAGGGCAGGGAGATGCCGTTGTAGCCTCAGGACGTTATGGGATTGGAGTTGCCAAAAAGAAAAGGTGTTCTCATGCAAGGGCACCATGGGGCCCCGGGACGTTATGGGGTTGGCTGTGTGTGGGTGGGTTGTTGCCCTCAGCGGTGCCAGCATCACCTCACGCCATTGTGTGTAACAGCTGGCCTCTTGCCCCCATTTCCTCTCAACCCCAGATATCAGCCCATGGACGATTCCTGGGAGCGCCTGGCCAGCATGACCTGTGGGCGAAGCTACTTTGCTGCTGTGGCACTGGAGGGTTGCATCTATGCCCTGGGGGGCAGCTCGGGTGATCTCTACTGCACGGACACTGTGGAGTGCTATGACGTGGCGGCTGACACCTGGAGGTGAGACCTCTCCACTTTGACACCTGCTTTCCCGTCCTAGCAACCGCTTGATCCTTGGTCGTTGGGCACCAATTGGTGACTGGTGTCCATGGAGTGCTCTTCGTGTCACTGACACTCCAGTAGAGGAGTCACTGGCCTGCAGTGCCCTTAGGGGAAGTTGACTGGGTGTTGAGCAACAGTGTCCCTAGCAGCAACGGGTGTTGGTCAGTGATGCCTACTGGGCAGTGAATGAGTTGGCCACTTGTATTCACTGGGGGTCTGTTGGCCCTGCCAATGATAGGAATCATTTAAATGCCTTCCAGCTGTGTTCCTTGGATGGTCCACTGGGTGGTGGCCAATACTGCCCACAGTGGGAATCCCCTGGGGCTCACCGGGTGCTGGCCAGTGTTACCTGCTGAATGGTCAGTGGATCCATGGTGAGCAGGGATCTGCTGGGCAGGCAGTTGCCATGGGGAGCCCTGCTTTACCTGCCCTCCCTCTCTCTTTGCCTAGGAGGTGCCAGTCCCTGCCGGTGGCTCTGTGTGGACATGCGGCGTGTGCCCTGGACGGTGTCCTCTACGTGTCGGGGGGCTGTGACGAGGCGTACCAGTGCCAGGCGGCCCTGCTGCGCTACATCCCCAGTGCACCGGCCACGCTCCTGGCCCCCATGAATGGCCAGCGAGCCGGCCATGTCATGGAGGAGGCGGGAGGGCAGCTCTATGTGGCTGGGGGGCTGTGCCAGCGGGATGGGCAGACTGGCTACAGGGACCAGCTGGCCTTTGAGGTTTACAGCCCCAAGCTAGATATCTGGGTCCTCCTCAGCCCCTTGCCCCATGCCCATGTAGTTGGAGGCGCGGCTGTGCTGGGAGGAGAGCTGCTTGTACTTGGAGGGTACAGTCATGAAACTTACCGGGACACCCACTTGATCCATGCCTACCAGCCGGGCACTCGGCGCTGGATCACCCGGGGCACCTTGCCCCATGCCTATACTGACCTCCAGGTGTGTGTCCTCACTGTACCCCCAGCACTGCGTGGCCCCAACTGCCTCAAGGAGCCCTCAAGATCGCCTGACACCTCCACTAACACTTAGAGGTCTTTAAAAGCTCTGCACCCCATAATGAGCTCCCAATGGGCACCTCTATGGGGAAAAATGGCCTCCAGGTCCCTTCCCAGCCCTCAGAGTACTTGCCCTAGACTGTGGGGCACAAAGACCCCCATACTGCAACACTGTGCTTCCAGGAATGCTCGTGAGATTGCTCCACCACCACTAGGAGCTGTGGATCCCTCAATTCCCCTACACCCTTGGACTGAATAAAAGTGGCTCCTAAACTGCCCATCTCATTCATTCTGCTGGAGAACCAGGGCACTCAGATGCTTCTCACAAGGAGCAGGTGACTAGAGGGCTGGATGTCCTGGGTGGGTGATGGTGGGGACCAAGATTGCCTGGATTCTGGGATCCGCTGGGGAGTGGTCAGTGGAGGGCACTAGGGCTCTGGGTGCCTGTGATCATTGGGCATCGAAATGGGGGTCTCACGACTGACAAGCAACTTGGAGTTCATGGAGGATCCTGAGGGAACAGAAGAGTCCTGGAGTGCCACAGTTTTGGGGTAGATGGGAAGCTAGACGGGGGCACTGGGGGGATCCTGGGGGTTTTTAGGTTCCTGGGAGTTCTTGGCTTCCTGGAATTTCCTGGAGGGTATGGGATACATGGAGAGGAGGGAGAATCCTAGGGAGGTCATGCATGGAGAGGCTGAGGTAATGAGGGCTGTGGGAGGTACTGGGATATCAGTGATATCCTGGAGGAAGGAAGGAACTGAGGGTTCTGGGATGGGCAGGGGAGGGCTGCAGGTTCTTATAGCATCCATGGGCTTTTGAGGTGTAGCAGGGGATCCGGGTGTGTGTTGGAGTGTCTTGGGATACTGAGAATCACAGAATCACAGAATATCCTGAGTTGGAAAGGACTCAGAAAGACCATCAATTCCAGCTCCTGGCTCCAATCCCAACCAAAATTCAAACCCTGTGCCTGAGAGCAGTGTCCAAACGCCCCTTTCCCCATCACCAGGGAGCAGAGCCCAGCACTGCCCCTGCGCTGCCCCGGGAGGGGGCTGCAGGCCGCCCCGAGGCCTCCCCTCAGCTCCTCTGCGCTGGGCCCAGCGCACCCAGGGCCCTCGGCCGCCCCTCACAGTCGCTGCCCTCAGAGCCTCCCCCGTCTCTGCGGCCCTCCTTTGGACGCTCTCTAACAGCTTTATGTCCTGCTGACACTGTGAGGCGAGGCCACACCAGGCAGAGCGGAGTGGAACAATCTCTTCCCTTGCCTGGCTGGCGGTGCTGGGCCTGGGGCACCTCAGCGTGGCTGGCCCTTTCGGCTGCCAGGCAGAATATGGGCAATTAACCGGTATCCACTGGACCTGACCTTCAAACCACTTTTTATCCACCTGAATTGCTCCAGCCCTTCAGAACATGATGTCCTCACCTGGATGTAAGAAC
Organism: Alectura lathami; assembly: GCA_013399715.1. Taxonomy (NCBI): domain Eukaryota; kingdom Metazoa; phylum Chordata; class Aves; order Galliformes; family Megapodiidae; genus Alectura; species Alectura lathami. Next base: position 103,658 of record VXAV01001357.1, read on the forward strand.
ATTGTTGGAGAACTGCTAAAAAGTTGCAAAGTAAACAACATCCACTGCTTTTTCCTTACCCATAGATCCAGTCATGCTTTGTGGTAGGACCAATCAAGTTGATTAGGTATGTCCTGGCCTTGATAAATCCACAGTCCATTCCAAATCAAGTCGTCCATTAAGTACCCAGAAATGTGCTCCAAGAGGTTTTGCTCTGTGATTTTTCCAAGCACTGAAGTCCAGGCTGCAGTTGCCTAATTGACCTGTTAGCCTTTTAAAAACTCGTTACCACATTTGCCTTTTTCAGCCATCTAGGACCTCCCTCTATCTACACGACCTTTCAAAGATCACAGAGAGCAATCTTGCAAGGACATCAGCCAACTGAGTCCCAGCTCTCTTATCCTCTCCTCATAGCAGCAGTGCTCCAATCTCTTGATCATCTTGATGGCCTCCGTTGGATTTTTTCCAGTTTTTCCATGTCTCTCTTGTACTGAGGGGCACAGAACAGGGCACAGTTGTACATGCCAACCTATGTGGGGCAAGACATCAAAACTCCCTGTTGTGTTGAAAATGGTACCTTTGGGAGGAAAAAGTATAACTTTAACCCCATCGCCGTATGAAAGAAAATAATATCCATCGCTTCCTAAATGCAAAGAGAAAATGAGGCGAGAAGAAATTGCTTACAGGTAAGATGAACACAAACAGTAAAGTTAAATGTTGGAGGGGTGAAAGTCAAAGCTCCTGGAGAGGTGAGAGGCAATGCACAGTGCCCTGCAACAGTGCCTGATGACAAGAATGTGAGAAACATCATGGTTACAATCCTGTAACAGCAATGGAGACCTTAGCCATAGTGCTAACACCTTCCCTTTAAAGAAAAGGCATAACTATAACAACTGCTGATTTGTGCTAAAGTGTGAAGTTTGCATGTTTAGGATAGAGAGGGCAGGGGGACAGAGGTTAAAAAAATAAATGTGACAGAATATTTGGAGCTCCTGTGAAGGGAAATACTCCAGCTTCAGGAACAAAGATAACCATAATCTGCGTAAACCTCACGTATCCGTGGCACGGGCGATCTTGACATTTCACTGTGTGCGATTCCTGGCTGGGAATAGCAGGCTTAGAAAAAAAAACTGCTGCCTGGAGGAAATGTGCTGCTCTTTGCTGCACTGGCCGCCTGCTGGCCCCTTGGCTTGGTGCCGTGTTGGGATAGCAAACTATGTGAGAAATGTATCTGTAAGAGTACAGCTGGCACCAGTGCTGCGGCAGAGGCAGAGAGAGATCCTCCCCTGCCGTGTGCAGGCCTTACAGACAGAGCAATGAGTTAGTTATGGGTCACAGGAAACAGGGGAGGAAGTGTTTCGGAAGGACAGAACCACATGGGGAGACAAATGTATCTGCTACCCTTATCACCATTGACCACAAGGTATTCATGACACGAGGAGAGGAGAGGAAAAAGGAAAGGAAAAGGAAAATCAGGCAGTGGGAAGGAGGGAGAAGGAATTCTGAAAGAATTTGCCTCACTGGACCACTTTATGGCCCCAGTGGAAGAGCCTGGGAGAGGTTGCTCAGTGCAGGAACAACACTCCCCAAAGCTGTCAGCACTGAGGCTGCAAAGGAAGAGCAGCGCCCTCACAGAGACCCCACCACCTCCCCACTTATCACGTCACCACCATGCTTGGTTTGGGCAGACTTTTGGGGGTGAACAGAGGGTGAGTAGTCCAAAATAGGAAAGTCGCAGCAAACTCTTCCCGTGGATGAGCTGCCAGCAGCAGCGGGGCACACCACCAGAGACTTGCCTTCAGATGGACTTTTTAACAGCGGAGAAAATCACAGCTGAGGAGTCAGCGCCAGCTACTCACCTTGCACTCTGAACAGTGTGTCGATTCTTGAGTGGAACTAGTTTTCCTACAGCATATTGCAGGGTTTCAGTTCCATCAATGCCATGCAAAGACCAATCAAGGACTTCCCAAAGCTGCCCTTTCCCCTACCCCACCTTGACATTACTCAGCAGACTTGTGGCAACCAAGATGAGGGAGGTATTTTTGGCATTGGTATTCTCACCTGTTGTGCAGGTGACACTTTACATATTGATCTCGTAGTCTGCTCTGTTAATTCATTTAACTGCTGAAATGTACTGCACGGTGCTCAGGTCTAGATTTGATGGTTTTACTTCTTAACCTTAACGTCTCTGTGGGGCCGTTCCATCTCGCCGGTGCTTCTGCACAAGCTTCAGCAGATGATGTTCGCTCGTTGGCAAAATCTCAGATTCCTTGTGAGCGCAGAGGTCAGCTAAGAACACTATGCTGTGCATTTTTTTTTTTTTTGATATACACTAGGTTCACAACTGAGTGGACTTAGATTGTTCTTAACCTTCATGATTTCTTAACCCTTCTGTAGTTCACCCCTTTTCTCATTTGTTGACTGTTTTACCCACTCCCCCGGCTGGCTGTGGTGCGTTAGCGTGGCCTGGCTTGTGGGTTGAGACAAGGACAGGCAGGTCACTTACCAGCTACCATCATGAGCAAAGCAGACTCAGCTTGGGGAAAACTAATTTCATCTCTTGCCCATTAAAAGAGAGTTGGATGGTGGGAAACGAGGACAAAACCCAGATCATCTCCCCCACTGCTCCCTTTCCCAGGCACAACCACTCCTCTCTCCCGCCTTGCCCCAAGCAGTGCAGCGGGATGGGGCGTGGGGCTCCGTCCATAACCAGTCCTCTCTGCTGCTCCTCAGTGGCACAGCTCAGCAGATCTCCCCTAAGCGTAGAAATTGCAGCTGTCTGCATCATGAGGCCCCATCCCTTGGTGCTTATCAGCAAAGCTTTCGGCAGCTAAGGGACTATGGTGTTCATGAAGATGGCAACGGCTCCCTCCTGTTTGACCTTTCCCTAAGCACTTGGGTAGGCAGCGAGGACAAGAGGGAGCGTGGCTGCTCCGCACCCAGCCAGCAGCCTCCCACCAGCTGTCGGCATCAAAGCAGCCCTAGGGATTAGGCTGAAGAGGGGCTACAGCATGCGCTGACGTGCGGTGACCTGGGGTTTCCACTTGCCGCTGCAGAAAGCAAGAAGTTGGAGTCCCAGGGTGTTCTCTCACTTAGGGATGCCAGCAGAGAGAACAGCTCACTGGGAGCCATGAGACTGCCAGCAATGCACAATGTCCCGCTCCAGAACACGGACCCACAGTGTTTCCTCCAGGTCTGGATGACAAGAACAAAGCCGTGGCTGCGTCTGTGTGGCAGCACATGAGCATTACGTGTGCAGTGAAGTACTTACAGCTTTCTGGGACACAAAGTTAGCTGCTCTTGGTACTGCACTGAGATTTCTACAGGAAGATTTTCTGGGTGCCCTCCTGTAATTCATACCAAATAACATTTTCTGTAAACATATTTTTATGATTGCTGACAACCAGTATGAACTGCTCTATCTATTGCAGACTCTGTGTATAAAAGAGTAGACCCAAATGCAGCAGGAGCAAGACCAAACTTTGGAAAGAAAGAAGAATGAAGGAATTGCTGAAGAAACTGTCTCCTTCCCTGGAGGTGTTCAAGAAACATGTAGATGTGGCACTGAGGGACGTGGTTTAGTGGGCATGGTGGTGATGGGTTGGCAGTTGGACTAGATCTTAGACGTCTGTTCCAACCTTTATGATTCTGTGATTCTAATATCACTTGTAAGTACAGTCGCCACTGGTGAATTTACCAGCTGTGTGGTTTTGGGGTGTTTGCAAATGCTACAGCCAACTGAAAGCTGTGAACACATCCTAGCAGTACTAAAAAGTTTTAAACATGTATTTTAATACACTACAGATGCTTACACAGAAGACTCAAATATAGAGAAATAAACATCTGTTCTGCTTCTGTTCAATCTCTTCTTGCACAGAGACTGTTCTTTGCCACTTACTTTGAGGGTACAGAAGGCAATGAATTACACTGAAGCATCCCTTAAACAAAGTTAATACTCTTTGAGAGGTATGGCATGGATGTAAATTCTGAGGGTTTTACCCTTCTGAGGGCAGTAAAATACCCTGAACGATAGCATTTTACTGACATTTACATTTTAATGACACCTTTCTGAGTCTCAGCCTTTCCTTGTCAGGTGGCTGAAAATCAGCTGAAGGCATTCAGCCAAGAACAAGTGTCTGACTATGCCGAAGCATTTGCTGCTGCCAAGTGATGGGTGCCCCAGTGGCTTCTCAGCAAGAGATGCTGGACAGAAGGAAGCAACTACCCATCCTTCTTTTTAGGCAGAAGAACCAGATGCAATGTCAGTTAAGGCTTTTGAAGTGGAGTTATGAGCAGACAAGACATCCAGTTGGCAGAAACCAGAAGACTATCAGCTCCTGCCATCAATCCAACCTAAAAGGATCCATGGTCTTTCTAAGGCCTTTTCCAGCTACACTCACCTTGTCTGCAGCTCCCTGCAGGGATAACCAACTCCATGACCCTAAAACAGCCCCTTCTCATAATTCCCCTTAGGTTTTCCCTGCTTCCCAGACCAGTGCGTCACCTCCTGAGCTTCACTCTAGCAGCACAACCCCCCCCTTCCAGCCAAGGATTTTTCCTGGAGCAGAGAAGAGCATTTTACAGCTGGCCTCCATCACCATCAGGTTGTAACCACAGCTGTGTGCATCACAGCAGGAGGGAACCAGGCACACCTGAGTAGCATCCAGAGACCATAAAAGAGCCCCAGGCAGCTTGAAGTGGCCTAAAACACCTGGAAACAGCACAAAATGTCTCAGAGGTACTGAGCAAGGAGTCCTGGAAAGGAATGGCTCCCTGCCACATCGTAGCAGACCTCAGCATGGTGCTGGGGGCACTCCCAGGAAAGCCCAAAGATGATGAGAAAAGTTAAAGCTCTTCCCCAGGCGTTGTGGTCTCCCGACAGCCAGCCTGCTGCCCCAAAATGGCCAGGCAATGCACCTGGTATAGTTAGAGCTGGAACAGTGTCTGGGACCGGCAAAGTGACTCGTACGATCCAGTTGCTGCATTTGTGCACACCTGGGGCCTACGGGTGATGATCTCTGTCACACACCTCACTCTCACACCTCACAAAGTGTGTGGGTGACTTCTGCACAGGCAGTCACACGGCTTGGCCAGCCCTGGTCATTTTGGCATAGTGCGATCACATCCATTGCTTTCTGAAGCCTCCCCCTGTCCTTCCCATTTCCACCCACCCCATAATGGGGTTGTGCAGAGGCATGGGCACATGCTGTTTCCCAAGGTAATTAAGTGATGCCGGGGCATGCAGTAGGATGCTTTTCCCATGTGATTCTGCCCCACAGGGAAGATCAAACACTTGGGGCAAAGGACAAAGCAGATGTTGTGCTTCCTGTCTAGAATCCACCAGCTATTCTTCCTCCCAGCATCAGGAAACTGGGTGTGAGTGGAACTTTCCTCTCTATTCTCAGTAGTTCCAAGTACGGAAAACAAATTTGTCATTCACTATACTTGGCTAGGGCCCCTGAGGGTGAGTGAAATGAAATTAGCACCCATTTGAAGTTCAGGCAAAGAGAACATTTATTCTGTGATTAATAATCTGACACTGGGTTGAAAGCATGCTATATTTTTATGTGCATCATTCAAAAAGAAGTAGTTAGCACGTAGTGCACAAAGCAAGCTCTGCTTTCCCACACTCCCCCCAAAATCAGCCAGTTTCAGCCCCAAGCTCCAGTTTAGGACAACTTCTACTCCTGCCGAGTACCCAAGAAATTATTTCAGATCTAGCAACAAAAACGAGTGTGAGAGGGAAAGGAGTTGGATGGCTTCCCCCTCTACAGCAAGCAGATCTTCCCGTTGTGCAACAAGGGTACGTACGTGAGTCGTAGCCATTCCCCTCCATCCCTCTCTCTGAAGATACAGAAGCATTTACAAGGTGTTGCCAGCATATTTCACACTGACAGCACCAATGGCCTGGACGCCTCTATCCAGGCTGTAAGCAGAAGGGGTCCTCAGGGAGGCACAGTTTGTGGCCATCAGCTTTGCGGAGAAAGGCTTGAATGAAGCACTCGGAGGACTGTGGCGGACCCACAGCTCCTTCGTGGTGCAGAAGGACTTTGCAGGAGGGCTGTGCTGTATCCCCAGATCTTTAATTGTGCAGTAAATGTAGGACGTAGTGTCTTCAGGGCACAGCTCTACTTCTTTTATGGTACAGAATGTGGAGCGTTGGAGAGGGCTTTGGAAATTGCTGGGATGCATCGTAAGACTTTCTGTTGACTCCCTCCAACTCAAGAGTGGATACTGCACCTCTTGGGTCTGCAGCAAATTGTGCCATCCCACCAGACACATCCACACCAGCCAGCAAGCTAAAGCCAGCATGGACAGGAGCAGCAGAGCCAAGCAGGCCAGGTAGAGCACCCAGTGCAATAGGCAGCAATGGCTCAGCACCCACTGCCCCCACTGCGGACCCTTGCCACCCACCTGTGAGCGCAGCACGGGCTGAGTCTGTGCTGGGGTGGAGCACGGGCAGAGCGGCAGAGGCGGGGGCAAAGGAGAAGGCTGGGGATAGAGTGTGGTGTCCAGGGGACCGGGCAATGCTGGCGCGTGAGGGGGAAGCGTGGTGTTGGAGACCACCAGCGTGGTCGACAACAGAGGGGGAGGTGAAGTTCCAATGGCTGAAGAGGCCCCTGGTGTGGTGGTGGAAGGCAGCGCAGTGGGGCTGGTGGAAAACCTGGGCGCTGTGAGAGTGCTGGTGGCCGTGCTGGCAGCGAGGGTGCTTTGGGGATGGCTGCTGGTGCTGGGAAGTATGGTGCTGGTAGCAGTTGTCAGTGAGGTGGTGGAGATCAGGGTGGTGGAGCTGTGTGGGGTGCTGCGGGGAGCTGCAGTTGCACCAGAGGTAGTGCTGGGGGGCTGGGAGGGTTGCGCAGTGCTGGTGGCTGTGGTGGTGGAACTGGCTGGTGCAGGAATGGTGATGCTGGGAGCCCTGGTGCCTGCAGGGAAAGTGCTGGGTGAAAGCCTGGAGCTACATGGGGTGCTGAGGGGAGGACTTGTAGCCATGAGAGGAGTCTTGGTCAAAGCATGTGCGGTAGTAGTGTGCTCCTCGGGGATGGGTGGATGTGTCAGGGGAAAGGAGGTCATGGTATGTTTTTTGTGTGTTTTTTCCTCGTCAGAGTATTCATAGTCTTCCTCCTCTGCATCCCCCACGTTGCCGCAGTCAGGCTTGAAGTGGATGACAGGCTTCTGCTCATGCTCAGGGGGGCTGCGGCACAGCACCTTCTCTGGGGCCACCTCCACCTTCGTCTTCTCCGGGCCCCGCTCTGGCAGGTAGACGCTCCTCTCGTTTCTCAGGATCCACGACCGCAGGTAGACCAGGCTGCAGTCGCAGTGCCAGGGATTCTCAGTGAGGAAGACATAGGCAAAGAAGTGCCCCTCAATGAAGAAATCGGTGGGCAGGGTGCGGAGGCGGTTCCCTGAGAGCCAGAGGGTCTCCAGCGCTTCCAGGTCCTGCAGCAGCCCCTTGGGGAGCTCCTCCAGGAGGTTGTCCGACAGGTCCAAGTCTTTGAGCGCCCGCAGGTCTGCAAAGGCCTCCTCAGGAAGCGTCTGCAGCTGGTTCCCTCTCAGGTCCAGGTCCTCCAGCCGCGGCACGGCACGGAAAGCCCCCGGGGCCAGCACTTGCAGGTTGTTGTGAGCCAGGGCCAGGCGGGCGAGCACAGGCAGGCCCTGCAGGGCAGGCAGGGCCTTCAGAGCATTGCGGGAGAGCAGCAGCTCCCGGAGGGCTGGCAGCGTGGGCCCCGTGTGCAGGGTCTGCAGCCTGTTGTCGGACAGGTCGAGGTCCTGCAGCATGGGCAGGGGCAGAAAGGTGGTGGTGGAGACAGATGTAAGGCGGTTGGCGTTGAGCAGCAGGATGCCGGTATCCTTGGGTAGACCGGAGGGCACCGCACTGAGAGCCTTCCCTGTGCAGTTCACCTCCACGATGTCCTTTACCTTGTTCATCTCCCACGGGCAAGGTAGGGGTGGGTCTTCGGCACCAGTCAGTGGCAACAGGGCCGGCAGGATCAGCGGGAGCAGGGCAGGGAACCACATGGCCTGCAGGGGAATGCTCCAAGGTGTTGGTGCCTGTGGACATGGCCCCAGCCCTGGACAAGGCCCCGGCCTTTCTTCCCACCACTGGCGTCCTACACAAGCCCCGCAGCTCCTGCCTGGCACATGAAGGCCAGGAGCAGCCCCAGCTGAGGGTACAGAGCTCCTGGCCATGCTGCAGAAGCACCCGCTCCTCCAGCCACCTGGAGAACCATGGGAGCCTCCCCCACACACCCCCACCTCATGGCTTTGTGCTGAGGGGAGAGGGGATCCCTCAGCCTGGGCTCATTTCTCCATCCTCTCCTGAGGGCAGCAGGCTCAGTAAGAAGACATCTCTCTGTGCTTGTGCTCTCCCCATATGCCTCCACGAGAGGCAGAATCTAGTGAATGCACACAGCCAGGGTGCCATTGCCACCGTCACCGCTGCAGAAGCAGGGGTTCAGAGGCACCCCCTCATTCCCACCCTCACCCTTGCCCAGGAAAGCTGTATCTGGGCTGGAAGAGGTTCCCCGAACATGCTTTCACCCAGGATTTGTGTTCTTGTGCCAGGAGCATGAAACACAGGGCAAGATCTTCCTCTGCACAAGCACAGCTGCCCCAAGCACCCAAACCCCAAGGGCCACCATTCCCCTGGAACTCACCATACACCCTAGGCGTCTGCTCTCCTGCTGCTTTGCCTCCCTTCTGGCAGCAGAGCTCCCAGCAGGACTGGACAAGCCCTGTATCAGCATCCACAGCTGCTGGGAAGGAAGCTGTGGTTTCTGGAAAAGCCAAACTCTTCTGCTGTCCTTCAGCATTGTCCCCACTTTAATTGTGCCTCCACACACAAAACCCTCCATCCAAGTGCAGACCAGCATCATAATTTCATGCTTCTGCACAGTAAAGGAGTGAGAGTTGTGCACAGAGCAGCCCATGCTTCACACCCCACCAGCTGCATCACTTCACATCCTGGGAAAAGAATCCTTTACACAATGACCTGTCCCTTCCTCTGCCTCAAGGCAGCTCTTTTTCAGTTCTCTCTAGTTCTTGAGCTTCCTAGACCTGGGGACTGCAGCCTGGTTGGCATACCAGAGAGAAACAGCTTCTGCACATGACCTCAGCTGGATGGTGGTGTTGAGGAGGGCCCCTTTCCTTCTGACTTTTCAGGAAAGAAGGGGATGGCTCTGCTGGAGATCTGAAGCAGCTTTAACATTGCTGGGAGAAACCACAGCACAGAGCAGGCAAGGAGATTAGGGACTGAGGAAGGAGCTGGGTTTTGCAATTCTTCCTGCTCTTCATTTCTGCAACCAAGCTGTTTCAGCTTCCCTGGCCCAAAGGGCACCACAGAGCACTTCACAGGCATCAGGGCTGGGGTCACCCAAAAGCTGCAAGAGCAGATACTGACTAGGATGTGAGATACTGGTTTTGGGCTGGTTCTCCATCCTGTGGAGGGCTTGAACCCAGCCTGCAGCTAAGGACCCATCAGCTGCTTGCATGCTGACCCCCACTGGGGAAGATATGGGAGAGAACCAGAAAAGGAAAAGTGAGAGTTTGAGTTTAGGGTTGAGTTTAATAAGAAGGGAAGCAGGAAAAACACAAGTGATGCAAAGGCAATCACTCATCATCTCTAACCATCAAGATCAGCTGGGCCCACTCTTCAAGCTTTTCAAGGGATGAGGGACCAAGGGTGGCATCCATCCCTGCTGCATTAGGTGTCTCCAGATCACAGTGCCCTGGCCACCTGGGCTTGTGCTGCGACCAGGGGGGAAGACAAGCACAGCCTGGACCAATTCTTCTGCAGGCCGAGGTAGCCTCTCTTCTCAAAGTGCCTGCAGCTTCCTCCTGCAGAACGGAGGCAGAGACAACAGCCCCAGCTGCAGACAGTTAGTGCTGATTCACAGACAGACAAATCCCACTGAAATAACTTTATTCTGGACATTCACAATGCGCCCCTGTTGAGGCAGTGTCTCTTCTCAGTGCAAGTGTTGCTCAACACGCGGAGAGAGGACGACAGGCCACAGGGACAAGTCCCAGTCAGAGAAACTCGGACCGTACATAAGGGATTCTGCCATCCCTGTGGGAGAGGTGCAGCCCCGGAACAGAGGTGCAGAGAGGTAACACGATCTCCAGCCCAGGAGGTGGTAAATTCCTACAGACAAGGTCTGAGGCCACCTAAGGTAGCGCTGAAGTTCTCCCTGCTGCGGGCAGGAG
>VXAV01001358.1:9278-24211 GCA_013399715.1 Alectura lathami
GGGGCGCCGGCCCGCCATGAGGCCCCCCCTCAGCCCCTCTGCCCCGGGCCCAGCGCCCCCAGGGCCCCCCGCCGCCCCTCATGGCCCTTGCCCTCAGACCCTTCCCCATCCCCGTGCCCCTCTTTGGATGCTCTCTAACAGCTTTATGGCTTCATCCTGGCTTTAATGCCTTCATCTCAGTAAGATTTATGCTAAGGGTATCTCTCATAGTAAAAATACAGCTTTTAAAACCTGGGTTTGCAGCATGACAACTTCTGTTAACGTCCGTGTTTACAAGTATTTAGAGAACCATCTTGATTGAATGGCTCTTCTGCCAACAGTCATGAGTTCAAGCATGCTTGCCCTGAATCATTCAAAACCAGAAGCAAAACACACTTGGCTTTGGAAATCAACTCAACCGCTATAAATACGTCACAGCCGCGTCCCACGCTGGGCACATTAGAGCCACTTTTCAAAGAAGCAAACGCTGGTATTTATGTTCTTCCATGTTGGCTTTATGCTGCACAGAAGAGCCTTCCTATCGGATTGTTTTTCATGCCAATTTAGCTAGAAACACAGAATATTTCCTTATTATTTGGGCTGATTCACTCAAAGCTGAAAGGAGATTTCAGAGCTGAGAGTAAGGAAGCTTGTTTTCCTCCCCCAGTCTATCAATAAAACCCTGGTGGGAAAGCAATGAGATCTCATTATTCTAAGAAGTGGAGGATTTGGGGCCAGGTTTTCAAATGTATTCAGGTGACTAGACATGAAGAGAGAGAGCAAGTGTCAGACTCCCACTGAAACCAAGGGGAGCTCAGCAGATGCCCAGACCGCTCAGGCGATGCTGGTCTCACCAGAAACTTCCTTATTTTCTGGGACTTAAATACCTTTGAGAATTTGTAATGGGAACCACTAATACAAGCCAAAGCTCCCTTTGTTTAAAAGATCAGTCAGCTTTAAACACAAAAGATATGTACTGATAAATTTACTTTCCCTCTTCTGTGCCCAGTACATTCAAGGAACGTTTACTAAAGTGATAAAGACACAATTTAAAATGCTACTTTGCTTTAATTTTAATTGAATTTCAGCCTCCATCCAAACACAGTTCGATGCAAACAAAAAAATAAAAGAAAAATCAGAAGCCAAAATCGCATCCCATTTCCTACATGCAAAAATTAAAACCTAAATGTGTTTATATAAAGCTGCTTAAACAAACACTCCTAGCGTACCCTCCCGCGAGCAGAAGTAACGTATTTAGCGTGAAGATTATGGCGATTTGCAAATCAATATGTTCCAATGGCTGTACTAACCGGCGGGAAGGAACCCTTCTCTGGGGAGACAAAAAGCAAGACAACAATAACTCATGCAGATGAAATTAGAGTAGCGTATGGCTCCCCTCGCTGATTTACAAGGCGCCTCACATCTCTGTCTCCCAACACCCTGGCATGAGCCAGCACCAGGCGAGGGCAGCGTTGGGTACAAGTGGCTGGTGCAGGTTGGACTCTCCCATCCCAGCACCAGGGCCACCGCGGTCTCTGCTGAAACTCCACAGCAGGGCTGAGCTCGCCACCTCCTGCAGGCTGTCTGCAAACCCTGCCCTGCTCCCGGCGAAGCAGGAGCCCAGCTGGAAGAGCCAGGAGCCAAACCCTGGCTCTGCCCTTACCGACTGCCTTGGAGTCACCGCGGCATCTGCCCAAACCGCAGCCACCGCCCCCTGTGCTTCAGCTCCACGTCTGCGTCGCTGCCCCAAACGCCCCGCGTCACGGGCACCTGCCGAGCAGGTCCGTGGCACGTTCACAGAACCAGCCTGAGCTTAAGGCCAGGAAAGTTCCCGGGGAGAGGGCACAGCCCCGGCCATCCCGCTGGGACACCGCGTGCAGCCCATCACCCTCCGTTAGGACAAAGCCACAAGAAAAATCAACACCTTCCAGAAAAAGAAAAGCTCGTTGAGAGGAAGCTGGTGCGAGGGAACAAGCTTTTCTCTCTTGAATTGAAATGAAAGAAAACAAATGAGACGTTCTTCTTGCAGAGGAATTATTCTCACTGCCACTCGCTGTTCAGCCCGGGCCGGGCACAGGAAGCCAACTGCAGAGACACTGCGCAGCTGCACCGCGAGAGCAGGGAGACAAAACAGCCAAGCACATGCTGATGCTGCCAGCAATTTCAGTATCAAAGGAAGGCTAATCTTTTCTCAGGGCCTGGTTTGCTCCAAACAGCGGCTAGAATTAAGATAAGCCATGCACCTTTCAGAGCATGGCAGATGGCACAGGGTCACGGCCAGCAGGGGCTGGAAGCCACTGACCTCCTCCCTTGCCCCAGCCACTTGACAAGTTCTTGCACAGGCATGCAGATGTCACTGATTCCCACAGAAACGTCAAATAATGAATTTCACTGCACGCAAAATGAACCTTTTCTTGAGAAGTGCCACCTCCAAGCCTGGCTCAGTGCTTCTGCACGCTGCCTGAAGCACTCCCAGCACGAACAGGACCAACAGCAGCAGGGAGAAGCTCCGGCCCGAGGTCCAAAGGGACAGGGGCGAGCACTGGGCTAGGGCCAGGGGCAGCACCCACTGCCTGCAGGGCGCGCAGCTCCAAGGGCAGGCTGCCGCCGGCTGCTCCAAGCGCTGCCAGGGCAGCGCGGGCTCCAGCCTGCGCCGGGCGACGCTCAGGTAACGCCACCCGGTGCAGCACGTGGTGCGCCAGGGGTTAGCACCGCTTGGCAGCGCTTGCACAGCCGCTGGTCGCTTCATGGCACGCCCCTGCTGGTCCCTGCACCATCTGGCACTTACTGCTGACACTAACGAGTTCCTTCGTCTCTCCATTTGGATTTTCAGGGACACAACAACATTTTAAGTAGGAGTGCAAACTGGGCAGCACCATGGCTGCTGTATGTCCCGTTAGGGCTATTCACTGCTGGCTGCCTCCTGCAGACGCACGGTTTGCGGCACACGAGGATCACAGCCCGCAGCCAGTGCTGCCTGCCTGCACCGAGGTCAGGCATCTGCAACAGTGCCGGCGGACGGACACGTTTAAGGCAATTACCAGCAGCACAAGTGCGCTGCTTCTTTCCCCTCCAAGGTTCTAATCTCCCAAGTCTTTTGGTAGCTCAGTGTCCTTTGTGGACATTTGGTAAATGCCATGGTTTTTCTTCAGAGATTTTCATTTGTAAACACAAAGAGATTGCCCTTTTCTAATATGTTTTTTTTTTTTTTTTTTTACTCTCCCATTCCAAATTGTCTGCTGCAATTCAGTGAGGGGGAAAAAAAAAAACAAACCTGTAATAAATGTCACTGCCTTCAGATCCCAAAGGATGTCAGGGACTGAGGCTGACTGATCTCACCAAGTCACCATGTTATTGCTGGCAGCCCAAGAAATTAGCTTCCCCACTTCCCAGAACAAGTCCACGGGCACTCAGGAGTTAATTTTTTGTTTTGGCATTTAAGAATCAAGCAGCAGGAACACTTTAAGTCTCAAACAGGACATCCTGCTGCCAACAGCGAGACTCCAAACTCTGAACGTTCCAGGACTTTGCTCTCCTTCAGGTAAGCCCATCAGACACAGGCCTCAAGGTTTCACTCACGCCCCAGCCCTGTGGGCGCAGCCCCAGGGCAGGACCGGGGCTCCTCCGCCGTCCCCGTGGGCATTGCGGCCCCAGGAGAACGCCGGCCACGGGAAAGGGGCACCAGCGTCCTCTTGGTGGAGGTACAAGGGGAGCAGGGACACAGGATCTCTCTTGGATGCCCTATTTCAGTGGCAAGGGACAGCTTAAAAATAGAGAAACGACATGAAGGAGATTTGTTATTTTAAGCAGACGTTAAAGCACAGAGATTAAGTGAATATTTAACGAAGCGCACTCATGGCTACTACACACTCTCAGGGGATGTCCTCAGACGCTGCCGCTCAGGTCTCCCTGTCGCAGGCATCTGCAGCCCTCCCTCTAGGAAACGCACTCTGCCCTGGCAGTGCTCAGAAGTGATTCACGTTTCCTGGCGCCAGGGAGATGCTGAGAGCTTTCCAGACCTGCTGCCTGGATATTCCTACGCGGCTACACGGAAACCTCGTGACTTTCATCTTCGTGAGTCAAATCCAAACCCTAGGAGCATTTTGTTCCTCGTTTCTACAGCCTCGCTAAAGAAAGAGAGAGGACCTGTTTCTTCCCATGAAGATTTTAACCTTGGCAGTAGGTCAAGCCCTTTGGGACAATGTTTTCTTCTCTTCTGTGTTACGGCCACGGCTCCACCCAGCTCCGCTCTCGCTGCCGCACATGTTAACCGAGAACTCGCAACCCTCGTCTGCTTCCCGTGCAGAGCACATATGAGTAGGAGCGAGGCAGCAGCCTGCAGACCTGCAGCGGGAGCAGCACAGTGCGACCGGAGCTCTGTGCAGCGAGGAGCAGGGAGCCCTGGGGTCTCACCCGCTCCTACATCTGTGTTAAACAAGGATCCCAAAGCCCCCTGGCACCTTCCTCCATAGCGCAGGGCACCCCAGCAGCCCTCCATGGCCCCACTGTCCACCTCGAGCCCCACCTCTCTGTGGGCTCCCCCAGGAAACGGGGTGTGGTGGGCGCTGAGGGTGCCCTCCCACCCCCAGCCGTGCCAGTGCTGCCCTGCATGTCGGAGCCAGAGCCCTCCTGCAGGCCCTGGCCCCCCAGGAACCAGCACAGTCCCCACGGGTCACACTGTCTCAAGGCACAATTATCAGCGGCAACAGAAACCTCTGGTGCTCCCAGAGCTCTCCACAGTTACTGCTCTTAGTTTCCTGGACGACAAATGACATCACGGAGCTCTGGCTGGTGAAGAGCAGTGCGGGAGAGCACCCAGCCGATGTGGCCCAGCGTCCTGTCACCGCCGGCACCCCGGCTCTGCAGCCGGTTGTGCCACGTGGGGCGTCCCCAGCCATCAGTCCTTGCTCGCTCCTCGATCACCGCCCACAGCAGCAGACCAAGAGCGCTCTCCACGTCACCCAAAATCCTCACCCCCACGCGTGGGTCAAGGCCTGGGCAAGGCGAAGGCATGCAGCAGCCTCTGGCAGGGGAAGGAAAGCTGCTCTTCAACCCGCACCACTGCGCTCCCCAGTCAAAAGCTCCTCTTGAGAAGCTAGAACAAAGCTCCTCTTGAGCTGGCCCACCGTGTGCTCCTCTGCACACCCTGTGCAAAGTTGGCCCCAAGACCCCGAGCGGAGCCAAGCCCAACCACATGCCCACCACAACACCCCAGCGCCGCTCAGCGGGGTCCGCCAGCCTGCACCCCACCAACACCACCCCAGGCGTTGGCAGCTTGCAGGGGTGACCTGCGGCCTGGCAGGAGAGGACGTCTGAAACACCCCACGCCCTGGTACCCTCAGGTGGCACAGACCACAGCCCCTCGGGACGGACCACCGGTGCTGAGCACGCAGCCAGGGCTCTGAGCTCGACGCCAGCCTTACCTTTGTATGGAGCTTGGCAAACTGCTTGTCATCCAGCAAAGTCTGGGTGTACACACGCCTTTTGTACCGGAACTGCAAGAGGGGAGAACGTCAGACATGAGATGAACAAAACCCACTCAGCATCAGTTTGTTCTTGAGCAGCTCCAGCAAAGTCTTGCACACAGACGTTCAGCCTAAATCTGAAAACAAGGTGCAGAATCCACTGCTCTCCTCCGTTATTTGTTCTCATTGTTCACTGCTTTCCTCAGTAAGGAGATTCTGACCTGTTCTTCACACGAACCTGTCTGGTTTTCGCTTCCAAAAGTGTGAGCTTTGTTCTGCTTCTTCCCAACAAATGTGAGATCTCTCTAAGAGCAGAGGGGTTTTCCCCAGGAAGGTTCTCACACAGGTAATCTAGAGCCAATTTTCCTCTAAGCAGGCTGTGCTCTAAATCTCTCCCTGAACAACCTCCTGTTCTCAGGTCGCTCCTGCTGCTCCTTCCTGCGCCGTGCCTCTCCTCAGCGTCCTTCCAAGTACACTGGCTGTGGCCCACACGCTGCTCTAACACCAACCTCCTCACCGCTCCTGAAACCAGCTCACTGCTTGTCAGGAAGGATTACAGGATCCCATGGCAACGCACTGGGAATTAGTGTTAGCTTTCTTGACCAAAAGACTCAAAATGTTCTTTTGAAACTTGACTTTCTGCAATGAGAGTCCCTCCTTCGCAAGCAACACTTGTCCCTGTGTGTTTGTCATCTGGCTGATTTGGGAGTACACTGTGATGGGTCCCACCTAAGGAGTGCCATGCACGCTGCTCTGTTCTCTGCCAGTCTTCGTGGAGCCAAGCAGCGATTTTTCAGTCACAGGACTGTTAATATCTTGAGTTGGAAGTGACCCCTGAGGACCACTGAGCCCAGCTCACCCACACTTACACCCAGATCCCAGGGGTAACCACGTCGAGTTTGACCCAGGTCCCTGGGAAACCCACCGGCGGTGCGTCCCTGCGATGGCTGCAGTGACAACGGCTCTGTGATCACCAACGAGCGAGCCGGTAGCACTGGTCCTCCCGATGTGCTAAGCCTGAATTTGAACACCACGGAGAACAAAACCTGGTGCTCCCACGTGGCTGTTGCCTTTGTACAGTTATCGTCATCAGGCAGAATTCCAGCTGCCCTAAGGAGTGAATTTGGATTCGACTAGATTTTTTTCAACGCAGGAATCGCATTCCGAGATTTTGAATTGCTGCGAACTTAATCCATCAGCAATACCCCATTACTTCAGCTGGAACTGGCACCAAATTAGTTTGGGGCTGAAGTCAGTCGATTTCCAATGCTGGCAATGTATTGCCACAATTTCAGCCCTCTGCAGTTACCCTTGAATTTCAGAACTTAGCACAAACCCATACTACTGGGGCAGATGTTTCCTCACACAACTTTTTTTAATCATTCCTAGCTAAAAACTGCCTGGCTCACTGCTGCACCGAGGCTGGTCCCCCGCAGGTGCTGCCAGCATCGGGGCTCCTCTGCGCATCCCCGCGCGGTCACGCAAGCACCCTCCAGCATCTCCTCTCCACCCCTGCACCACAGCCCGGGGGCTGCAAGCCAGCTCTGCGTCCAGCCGCCAGCTCCACGCCCTGGGCAGCGCTGGGAGCATCAGGGCAGCTCCAGGCTCCGCACGCACCGCTGCTCGCCCAGCCCTCAGCCTCGGGGCAGCTCTGGGCACGCTGAAGGGCAGGGCACGGGGCAGGCTGGGGAGAAGCCAGGCTGCGCTGCACTGCTGTGACAGCACGCAGCTGCCACCCAGGGGCAAGGCAAAAGCTAAAAGCCGCATCTGAGCGGTGCTGAGCTGCGTAACACGGCGGGCTGCTCCGAACTGCACGGCAGGGGCGGGCAGAGAACCCTGAGCTGCGTGCAGCGCTGCGGTTCTGCTGCGACAGCTCCTCGAGGACCGGGCTTGCGCAGGGAGGAGACGCAGGCACGTGAATTTCAGAACCTCACTCCAAGCTGCAAGGTGCATGAACTGACGGTGCGGCGTTTAACAGCGGCTGGAACGCAACGGTGCTGTCTGGCAAGCAAATGAAAGAGCTACCGCATCGTGAAGGACACGACAGGCGCCTACAGGAGCTGACCACCAGCAGGATGACACGGACGCGGTCACCGCCGCCGAATGCACACGAGGGGAACTGGGTCGCAGCAGGTGGGCGGGCAGAACCCCGCACGCTGCCTGAGCGCCCGCACGCTGCTGCAGCTGCTGGTTTGCCCCAGGAAAGGAGCCCGGAGCTCCTACAGCTCTCCACGGCCAAGAACCGAGCCAGCACCCGCCTGGCCAGGGAGTGCTGCAGGTACGGGAACTGCAGCAGGTACGGGAACCGCAGCAGGTACGGGAACTGCAGGTACCCGCTTCTCAGCTCTGCGACTTTTTGTCGCTCTGTGCAAACCCTCGTTTGTCTGATTGCCTTCACTGCAGCCCTGAGGGCTAATTTATCTTCTGGGCTCAGAAAACCTCACTGGTAACAGCACAGGAATTATGCCTTGTAAATGGATTCCGGGTTTCTGGTTTTCCGACATGATTCTCAAGTGCTCAGCTGCCGTTCTTGTCAATTTATGAAGAATTGAAACGACACACAACAAATATCCATGGCAAGTCTGCATTCCGATGTGTGTGCTAGGACATCCAGTGTGGACATTATGCTGAATTATACAAAAACAAAGTGCTGAAGCCTACGTAAGGAACATTAGGGAACTTGCTACCTCATAGGTTTATTTGCAAACATTCTTAATGCTGTTCCAAACGATTTTGCCTGTATTAGATGTTAGTTTGCTAAGAAATTGTGCAGCATTTTCTTTCCAAATTAGTCAGGATTACTTATAATAACAGCATTCATGCTTGCCTTTATAGGAGCTCATGCAGCGTGTAATGCTTCCTAAGCAGACTCTGAGAACGACAGCACGAGGTCCCTGAGCCCAGGGGTCCACATGCAGGGAACCAAAGTCCCCTTACAGCCAGCGGGGAGCCAGTGGAGCCCAAGCAATGCCCCAGGTCACCCTAGAACAAACACCTACGTGTGGCCCCCTGAACTCCAGCCAAGTGAAATCTATATTCAGAACGGAGACATTCAGTTAATTTCTCCTCCAGCTAATTTTCCGGAACAGAAAATATTAGAGAATGAAAGCTAGCATTTATCCTCCGTGCTCATCACACAGATGAGGTCCACACAGGGACCTGTGCTATTGAAGAACACTATTCCCTTCCTGTCTCTACAGTAACTGTAAATTAAATTAAAAAAAAAAAAAAAAAAAAAAAAAAAAAAAAAGAAAAGAAAACTAAAGTAAAAAATATGAAGCCCAGCCCCCCCAGCCTCATATTCAAAGACCTCCCTCTGCCTTCCCTCTGTACCCACGGCCTTCCTCCTGTAACTTCAATTTCCTACGACAGTGATGTGCCACTAGAAAAAAAAACGTTGATCAGCGGGGTCAGGAGACAGGGAGCTGCCCCTCAGGGCCACGGCAGGCGTCACGGGGCTGCGCCAGGACCGAGTCACGAGCAACTACAGCCGCAGCCCAGAGGCACCTGCCTCAGCTCTCCCCCAGTGAGCGCTCCATGCGCAGACACACGCCCACGAAGTCCCTGCGCCTCCACTGCTGGGGGGGAACGGGGAAAAACGG
This sequence comes from Alectura lathami, assembly GCA_013399715.1. Lineage (NCBI taxonomy): Eukaryota > Metazoa > Chordata > Aves > Galliformes > Megapodiidae > Alectura > Alectura lathami. The sequence goes on from VXAV01001358.1 coordinate 18,325, forward strand.
GGACAAGCACGGGGTGGGGGCTTCATTTCTGTGGTGCCTTTGGAGACTACAGGAGAAGGGATCATACAATTCTTACATACCCATGTACGTATATACACCTATCCATGTATGTAGATATACACAGACATATTTTTAAAATATGTAAAAAAAAAAAAAAAAAAAGAGACAGCTACCTCCAGGTAGGGGACAGGAGTGTCTGGATTCAGGGGGTACTCCCGCAGCAGGCGCTCCTCATCCAGGAACTTCCCAGCCCTGCCGTTGAAGGCTGGCTGGAAGAGCCCATAGTTGAGCACATCCTTCAGGCTGTGGTTGAGGGTGCACAGGATGCGCTGCTTGGAGACCCACACGGGAACGTCGGGATTCAGCCGCAGACACTTCTGTGGAGAGACAGAGGGCGGTCAGAGCCGGGCACCCCGAGGCTCCGCGGTCAGAGCCGGGCACCCTGAGGCACCGCTGCCCATTGCCACCCAGCAGCGGCCATAGCGAGAGCCGCGGAAGGATGAGGCTGGGAAACCGCCATCTTCGCCGTGTCGGTTGATAAGGGGAGAAAAGAGCGGGGGAAATAAAAGGTTTGAAATTAGAGAAGAATGAGATGTAGCAGATCCCCCCAGCCCATTCTGCGGGGTTCAGGGCAGGCTCAAATCCACTATATTATAAAATCCTATGAAGTGAGACATCCCAAAGAACATTTTACGGCCTAACAACAGCACAGTAGCTACACTTTAATTAAAATCCCTCTAACAGGGTGTAAGGAGCCTGCTGAATTCTCCAGCAGGTTCCGTGGGTGTGCAAGCGCAGGCGCGGTGCACACCAGCACCGTGAGCCCTCCAGGAGGGGGACACCCAGCGAGGTCCTGTGCCAGCTCCATCCCCACACCCTGGGGTCCTGCTCCTCCTTCCACCCCGCAGTGTGCAGCAAGGTTCCCTGCTCCCATGTGCAGCTCCAGGACCCGAGCCATCGTGGTCCATCACCCTGGGGCTGCGTCACCCGCAGCAGGAGCACAGCGTGGGCAGGGTCGGGCTCAGAGCAGCCGGTCCCCAGCAGCAGCCTCAGCTTCCCCTCCCAAGACCCAGTTTTTGCATTTTGGCCCTCGACTTCTGGATTGGAAAGCCAATCACTTTGGTGTTCCTCCTGCTTTGCTGTTCCGCCCCATCCACACATCCTGGGCAAACAGAAAGCCTCCGCTCTTGTCACGGTGCTTTGATTTAAAGCCTCTGCCCATCGGCCCAGGCACCGCTCCTGGTTTCTGTGCTGGAAGGCAGCGAGCATCCGTCCTGCCACCTCCATCGCACGTCGCAGCTTCCCAGGCTGAGTCCAGCTCCACTCGTCACATGGAGGCACCCCAAGCTTCTGCCCACCCTTCCTGTTCCTTCCAGACTGCAGCACCTCTCAGAGCCAGACCCCAGAGGGGCAGGCAGCGTCCAAGGGGCAGGCCCAGCACGGGGACACACAGCAGCACAATGTGGGTTTGTTCACAGAGGTGCTGAAGAGTTGGTGCCCGAACACAGACACCTCCTTGGCCTTCCAAGCGGACGCACAGACTGATCCTCACCTCCTCCGCGCCCTCAGCAGCGCGTCCCACAGCCCAGGGGAAGGGCACTTCACATCCCCACTCGCTCCTTCAGCCTCATCCCCAGAACCCGGGGCTTGCTTAGCTCCTTCCCCTTAACAGCATCTCTTCGGTTTTGTGAATTAAACAGGCGCTGCTTTGAAAAATTAAACGTCTTTGCCTAGAGAAAAGCAAACGGCCCTGCTGAGGCACAGGGGGGTGGGCAGCAGAGTGCGAGCGCCGCGCCGCGTGGTGCCCAGAGGAGTCACCGTGCAGCACGGGCAGCGCTGAGCCGATGCCACGGCTCATTTTTCTCAGGCAAGCAGAACTCGCACCTGGCAGCACGCACGTGTTCTGCAGGCAGAGGTCAGCGTTATCTGTTTCACAGCGAGGCAGCGTGCCTACCAGCGACTGCTGGTCCTCCACGAAGAGGCAGCATGGGGCACCGGGAGCCCAGAACCTGAGCCCTGGTGGGTTTCGGTCTGCAAAGAGACGCAGCGTTCCTTCAGGGACCCCTAAATAAAACCCAGCATCGGTACCTTCCTATGCGCTTACGTGGCCTCTAGGAGTCTTCCTCACTGCAAGATTATGCTTTTCTGTACAAAAATACATGGCTAATGCAAAAAATAAAAATAAAAATGACGGACATGCACAGATGTACAAGCACAAACATTGGTTGAAGGAACATCCCAGCACAAAAATCACTGAATTTTGCACCAAAATTTACACTGCACAGACACACTCTGGAGTGTACTAACACTTCATATTTAGGAGAGCAAACAGCTTCCAGCCTGCAACGTGTTTCATTAACCCGTGTCAGAGATCAGGAAGTGCCTGCTTCAGCGGTTAGGTGGAAACGCCGCCCGGTGCTCTGCGGCCATAACCCCGCTGCTGATGGCTCGGTTTCTCCAAATACCATCCAACGCACCAGAAACTCTCTCCCACCAGAGTTCCTGCAGCTAAACATGCTTGTTCCGCTCCACGACGCGGCACAGCCAGGAGCAACCCAACGCGTGAGGCAGCTCCCCCGCACCAGCCCCAACCTCCGTGCCGCCTCAGACGGAATTCCACGTGGAGCCGCCGCAGACCGCGGCTCTGCCGCCGCCAGCAGTGATTTTTACTGTGAATTATGAGCAATCGAAGCCTTGGAAACAACTCCTGAAAGAAAACAATGCGGCTCCCCAACTTTCAGACAGCGTGGATGACTCCTTCCAGAGGGAAGAAAGAGCTCAGAGCTTCAGATTCAATCCTCTGCAGTGCACAGGATGACAGACAAGATCTATTCAAGAGCCACCCTGCAATAACGACAATGAAGAACCTGTATTCAACAACCCCTCAGCAGCAAAAAAGACAAATTTTTCACCGAAGTGCACAAAAATGAGAAAGAATTGAAAGGAAATTAAAAGCAGCAGCTGAAAAGGTGATGCGCTTGCAGGCAGTGGGGAGCGTATTTCATAATGTCACGTTAGAGGCTCCGAGCAAACGCACGCCAAAAATGGAGAAACGGCCCCTAAGAGGCCCCCACAGAAAGACAGAGCGGCCAGAACAACAGAGCAGAGGAGCCTATAGACGGTGAAAGATTTCCTTTAGAAAATGAGAGTCGCCTCTGAGTGAGAGCAGGGCAGAGCACAACCCAACAAGCCACGTGCAGAAAGACAACGGCAATGAAGTCACAAAACCCAACAGGCACAGAGGGAGCGGGGAGCTGCTGGACAGGAGCTCTGGGAGAAGGACCTGGGGGTGTCGGGGGCCACCAGGCTGACCACGAGCCAGCACTGTGCCCTGGGGGCCAAGAGGGACCCTGGGGGGCACGGCCCAGAGCGGGGCCGGCAGGGTGGGGAGGGGCTCACCCCTCTGCCCTGCCCTGCCCTGGGGAGCAGAAGGCTGGCAGGGGTCTGCTCAGCGCTGAGCAACGGCTGCAGGGGGCCAGGGGCTGGGGCGGGGCTCTGCTGGGTGCTGCCCAGCCCCAGGACAGGGGGCAGCGGGCACCAGCTGGCCCCCAGGGAGCTCCCCCTGGGCAGGAGCAGGAGCAGGAGCTGCGGTGCTGGGAGGGGGCAGAGCCCTGGCACACGCTGCCCAGGGCCGGGGGAGTCTCCTCCTCCTCCGCAGAGCCCCAGCCCCGCCTGGGCACTGCCCTGTGCCCCTGCTCTGGGGGGGCGCTGGGGGGCTCCGGGGGACCCTGCAGCCCCTGCAGTTCCAGGGTTCTGTAATTCTGTGTGTGCTGGTGAGGTTGGTGGTGGCCAAGGTGCAGCCTCATCCCAGGATGCCCTGGGCAGCTCCCACCACCACCACCCCCTCGCTGCCCTGCGGACACTCAGGGACCCACCGGCAGCGACAAACCATCCCCAGCAAGTGCAGGAGGATGACAAGCTGGAGAGCAGGAACTGGCTGTGCCCTGCATGATGCAAACCGTGCCAGGAGTGGGAGCACAGCCAGGCAGGAAGCACCAAGACCCCAGTGAGTGCCACAGTGCCCTGGTGCCCACAGGCTGGCCCCTCAGATAGGGAAATGGATGGGAATGGACAAGCGTCCATGCTGCTGACAGAACAGCATGCGGAGATGTGCCTGGAGGGAGCCCACACCTCCAGAGCAAGGCTGCCCTGCTTACTGCTGGGTATTGGAAATACGCACTCGTATTTCCAAAGCGTTTTCAGCAAGGTCACTTGCTGCCATGAACTGGACTGCCAAAAGCAAGACGGCTCTTTTGGCTCCATAACTGAGCAGGAAGGTGGCAAACAAAGGTTGCAGTTCAGGGGAGTTCATTAGCAGAGCCACGTGTGCCTGTGCTGGGATGCACGCTGGAGTGATGGAGGCTGTGGCAACACTTAAATTGGCAGCACATCCAGATCCTCCCCACCACATGCAGGCCCAGTCACCCTGTCTTTTCAGGAAAAAAACAGGAACAGGAAAAGTAAAGATGACAAAGGTGACAGGAGGCACAGGGCAGTCTGCAGGGGACAAGCGCAGCAGGGCTGGGCCCAGAGCGAAGCGTCCTGCGGCAGCACCCAGCGAGCAGCGGTGCCTTCGGTGCAGGGCCTGGGAACAGGCACCAGGCGCAAAGCGAACAAGCCCAGGTAATTATTTCTCCCTCCCCTAAAAGGCTGTGCTTGGTTTTCCCAACTATTACAATCTTTTCCTCGGGTTTGCTAAAAGCCTTTCCTCCTAAGCAGCAGTTTCAGCAGCAGGGTCTAACCCCCCTGCAGGATCCTCGCTGGCCTCCCTGCACCCAGCAGGGACGGACCAGAGCCACCGAGCAGCGCCGAGCTCCGCACCAGCGGTGGACCCAGCCTGGCACCCGCCCCCTGCGTGGCCATGGAGCTCCAGGACAGGACGGACACCACCGTCACAACTTTTCTCCTGCAGGAACCCAGGGAAGGAGCTGGGCTCTGCGGGAAGCAAGCAGAGCAACAACACCCTGTGCTGAACAGACGAAAAGCAAGCACGAGCATCTTGTGTGCTGGGTGCTGGCGGGGGGCAGCCTGGGACCAGCTTGCAGAGCGAGCTGTGTGTGCTGGCAGAACAACAGGAATTTTGGGCTTAGATCACCTCCTGAGGAAAGCTCCGGCCCTGCCATCTGATGTGCGGGAACACCACGCTGGGAGAAGCTGCCTCCACCAAGAGGAAACAAGATAAAGAGCAGGAGGGAGGTTCTCAGCTCCCAGCAGGAAAGCGGCCGCGCACGAGCCCTCCTTGCAGGGTTACGTGCTGTAGACAAAGTACCTTGGCTCGCTGGGTTTTCCAGAGAAGCAGTTGCTGCCTGTAAACCAGCCTGGGAGGATGCTCTTGAGCGTTGCGTCACCCTCTGCTACCCCCTGCCCTAGACAGGCAGCCACCCCCAGTCACTGCGCTTTGAAGTCCAGGAGCCCCCACGTTACAACTCCCCAGCAGTGCTGGCGGTGACAGCCACCCCCACCCCACAGTCTCCCACCCCCACTGCCTGCAGAGCAGCAGCTGCCTCTGACACAATGAAATGAATGTTTAAAGAGATCCAGCACCTGATTAACTCCAAGCGAACGGCTCAGGCAAGAGCTCCCTCTTACAGAGCTACGACAGCTCTGCTGCTGGCCACCTGCAAGCAGAGGGCTGCTGAAGAGCAAAATGGCCAGCCTGCTTCATCCAGCTGCTGCACAATCCGTACAGAAACGACAGTGCAAAGGAAATACAAAACGGTTGGGATCAGCTTGATTTACAGGCCCCAGCAGAGAGCCCAGCACACACTAAGAGGTGACTGTTTCCTTCAGAGACATGGAACTGTGTCCTGCGTGGCTCACTGCATCATCACAACCACACAAAGAAACCAACAACCACACCAAAAAAAAAAAAAAAAAAAAAAAAAAC
>VXAV01001359.1:290-14054 GCA_013399715.1 Alectura lathami
CTCAGGATCACAAACTCAACCAAGGCATGGTCGCTGCAGCCCAGGCTGCCTCCAATATTCACCTCTTTGACCATCTCCTCCACATTGGCGAGCACTAGGTCCAGCAACGCATCACCTGTGGTCAGTCTGTCCAATACCTGAACCAGAATGTTATCATCGATGGACTCCAGCTCAAAACATCATTGGATAATTCTTATTATGTCCTCATGATTTGCCAGGAAGCAGTGATTGCAGTTGTCAGCTCATTGTTCTGAAGCTGGAATTCTGCCACCACAACCTGCAGCAGCCCTTCTTGCAATGATCACTGGTGTATCAGAGTAACAAAAAAAAGCTTAGAGGACCCTAGTGAGCCACATGCTGTGTGTACACTTAATGAGACACTGCCTGTTCTGAAGGCTTCAAAATGTCAATAAAATCATAGGAAACCAGGAACACAGATGCCAGCCAGTCCATTCCCATTAGTGAGGCAGTCTCAGTTCTTGATGGATATCTGTCTGCGTGTCTTTTATAGATCTCCACTGATGGACAAGCTACGATTTCTGCACACAGCATTACAGAGATAAACCTTTTACTGATGAGAATAGTGTATCTAACATCCTTCTTGATGCAGCTACCTGAAAATACAACACGCTTTCTCATTGCTTCATCACTATACTTGCTAGTGGCGTCAGTGACCGGAACAGAGCTGGACCCAGCTAAACAGACGATGGGGAAGCAACTGCAAGGGGGTCTGGTGTGCCTGCAAACTTTCTAAACTAAGCTGGGTATCAGAACACCTCCCTGCTCGAGTTGTCAGTTGAACTAACCTGTTTGCAATGCTTAGTTGATGCAGAAGTCTTTGTGCATTAAACGTGAACTTCACATCCAGTGTAGCAGTCAATAAAATAATCCACTCCATTCGAATGGAATTTGCTAAAAAGGTTTTATTATACTTCATGAATAATATTCATTTTTTTTAAAACTGAGATTAAAACTATTCCCAGAAATGGCCAAACTGTAGTTGCATTTTATCTACTGCCACTTTGGATTACTGAGTCCTCTGAATTTAAAAACTAACGCAGATGTACAAAATCTTGGAGGTTTTTAAGACACAACTGGACAAAGACCTAAGAAACTTGGTCTGATTTCACAGCTGATTATCTTTGAGTAAGAGGTTGGACAAAAGACATCCTGGGCTCCCTTCCAGCTAGAACACTTGTATAATTATATCCACAATTGCCCAGAACTTTGTTGGTTTATGTCTGCTCACTTGAAGCACAAAATATTATGCCCATTCTCAACAGATGAAGTGAATAAATGATGGAATTATTTGTTGTGGATGACTACAGGAGCTCATTCTCAATATGCTTTCTGCATGTAAAATAATGAAGCTAAGCTGATTACTCACAGATTTGCATATTGAGCATAAACTCTCTTCAAATATGAACAAATACTTGAAGTCTGTTTTACGACATTCCATTTGCTCCAGGTGTTAAGGCTAGCTTAGCATTTACACAGAGAGAAGCCACAAAGAGATTCTGTTTTATATTCCTAGAAGCTAAATAATTTGGTAACAAAATTACAAATTTATGCTAGGAACACATAGAGAAGAAAATTAATGCTCTGAGCGTGACTTGCTGCATTCTTACGTTTGTTATTCTGAGTTATCGTCAATATCATAAAGAAGCTAGAATCCCATTTCCATCAACACACACTATTTTAAAATGTGTAAGTGAGTTTCATCACTAGAGATAACAACTAGCACTTCTCAACAATTGTCTGTGAGGCAATTTCTGATCACATCCATGCACTGCAAGCTCAGCCGTGATACCGCTTCTGTGCCACATGAGGATTACTCGTCTGGGTGATCAGGATACCATGGTGGAAATGCTTGTTTTAGATATCAGGAAACTGTGTATGATTTGGAGGCATCAGGAGAATTGCTAGCCTTTGGAAGACTTGGTTTCATCTCCTTTTCATTTTCTAGTATCATTTCATATATTAAATGGTCAGATTTTCAAAGATTGACTTGTTAGGAATATATCAAAAAGAAGACTTGCACTTTTACATGTCTTCCAAGTAAGAAAGTGCCTTAAAACATTTTTCATAGGATAATATTCACATAAGAAATCGTGGAAGATTTCTAAGACTGAACATCAAAAATGTAATATAGGGCTGAAGCAAGAATAAGTATTATTTATCATGATTGTGAGACAAGCCCAGGTGCTGCCCTGACTTATTCGCAGCAATTGAATCATCACACATAGAGGAAAAAAAGATTTCATTTTTAACGGAGTATAGCTGAATTGGTTCTTGATCCATTCGGTTACTATATGCTTTCTGTGAGATGCTGATCCCTGAGCATTTCTGCCAGATCCTCAACACAACTAAAAATCAAATTACCTTTTATTACGAACTTACATTTAAAAAAATTCACCAGATACTGTGGCATCTGGTGTAGCCATTTCATTTACAAGGAAGATTTCATTTACTGCACATCTTCTATTTATTTTTTCTTAAATTTGGGAATTTTAATGATCTCTTAAAAAAAAATTGGTTAATAAAGTCTTTAAGAAAGTATAAAATGAGACATGCACAAGGAGAAACACTATCATTCTCACACCTACATATTGAAACAATAAAAATGACGCAGCTGTAGTAGCTGGAAGACCACTGAAATGCCTTGAAAGTAGAGGTCACCACATCTTCATGAACTGTTGTACATGTCTCTAGTCTACTGGCTTGAATACCTTATCAAAGCTGCCTTCTACAGCTCTTTGTTCAGAGAAGCCTCATGCCTAGTACGTGAGGAAATGGCCTCAGCTTGTGCCAGAGGAAGTTTAGATTGGATACCAGGAAGAATTTCTTCACAGAAGGGGTGTTGGGGTGTTGGAAGAGACTGCCCAGGGAGGTGGTGGAGTCACCATCCCCGGAGGTGTTTAAGAAACACGTGGGTGTGGCATTAGGAACATTTAGTGGTGGGACTGATAGCATGAGGTAGTTGGGCTCGGTCTTAAGGGTCTTTTCCAACCTCAATGACTCTACAGTTCCATGATTCATTCTCAAGTGAAGGCAATGGTAAAGACATATTGTTAAGTATCACTCAAGGTGACATATTTGACATTTCACAAGATCAAACTCTAAGTTGAAAACAAGTTTTAAATGCTTTTGGATCTAAAACTGGATCTTTATAATTTTTCTACCTGTATCTCATGCAACAGTCGTTCTGAAATCATTTTATTTTACATTAAAAAAATTCAAAAGTGCACAATTTTGAGACCTACCATCCAACACCTCCTAGTAATCACACAATATCAAATGTAAATCCATTACATTATCTGTTGTCATTTTGACCTCAGTTCTGATTATTTACACAAGCAAATGCCTCAAATAGTGATGAGGGTTGGACTAGTAGCTACATTTTAAATTTGTTGTAATTTGACAAAAAATTATTTGTAAAGTGGATTTTCAACCTCTTCCATGCATTTTCATGTATGACTCAAAATTGTTTTATTCTACTACATGTTTCTGCAGATGGCTGAGGGGAGAAAATCTAGACAATAACACTAATTATTTGGTGACATTTGGAGTACTAACTACTGCTTGATTTTTTGAGTAAATCTACTGTTAATGTATTTTTTTCCCAGGAGTTTGGGATAATTTTGTAGAAGCATAACAATGAGCAGAAAAGTGGCTGCTGTCTCTCAAACAATCAGATTAGCATTTAAATACACAGAAGGGATTATTCACACATTCTGCGAAGGTATTTTAGAGATTTTTTTCTGATTTAGAATTACAAAAATGAGCTAAGAAGAGGCTACTGCTGTACTATAAAGAAGCAGATGACTCATAAGTTGAATTTTGAGAATAAGGTTCACTGAAACAGGAAAAAAGGGAAAGTTATGGTTTGATCTTGTAAAAAAAGCTTTAAAAAAATCAAAGTCTGAGTAACACTGCTTCCATCTTTAGGTGCAAACTCTAAGCTTTTTTTTTTTTTTTTCTTTATTACTTTTCAAAGAAGAGAAAACCAAAATCTTTGTAATGTGGAAATACAATTTCATTCATTAGAACTAAACTGGTAATCTTGTAATCACACAAAGGGAATTTTTTATGACACGAAGTTATAAATCTCCCAAGGCAATAGCATACTTCATATGGATGCATACTAAAACACTCCAAAAGATTTAATATGCATGTGAAAGTAACAGAAAATGTTGTTTGCCTTTTTACTTGAATTTACTGAGGGCCTTTTTAAACAGTTTGCAAGGGGTGACCTATCAGGGGGGATTAGCCGAACAAGGGGGAAGTTTACACTTATGGGAGAGTCTTGAGCTGAGTAGCTTCAGATATGACTGACAGCCAGAGCTCAGAAACTGCAGTTCTGAAGAAATGTAATTATTTCTGAAGTGTTTTCTGATTATTAAAAAAATAAAAGTATTTTGATTATGCAGCCCCAGATTTGGAACATCATTACCTGCTACCTGCACCACGGATGCAGGTGTAGGGACCTCTAGTGCCCGGCCAGCTGGGGCAGGAGGCAATCTCCAATGCTGCTTGAATGGTCAGCCTGTTCTTTCAGAGGACAGAGAAGCATCCATACATGCTGGATGAGCTGCTGGCTGTCTCCTGGGCCATGCTGATGCTGATGACTAAGGTCAGCTTTTTAAAAACACAAAGGATTTGTCTAATTGTTTCTCTGTTGAATTTGATAGAGGTTCTTATGATCTCAGTGGGAAAGGAATTACGTCAGCTCTACCCGCTTTTGGAAATCTCACCTTAAATTCTGAGGTGGCAAGTCCTTACTCTGAGCTATAAAACTGGTGAAAAACACTCATTGATTTCACTAAGCATTGACACAAGCCTTTAAAACTTGCAGCTTTGAGCAGTCTAATTGAAGCTAATGCTAATAGTAGCACAGTTTGGAAGGATGACAGCCTTTATACTCATGTTAACTTTTGAAGGTGATCCAAGTAATCTACATGACTAGAGCCTTTTTCTTTTACAACAAATTTTGAATTGTGTCAAACTTCGACCAAGGGTCAGATTTTATAGTACTTTCAAGTTCTCCCATAAATTATCTCAGACAGATAATTTCCAAAAGTACTGCTTAGTAAAAGCAGTTCCACTCTCAAATGAAAATTTATAAAGGCTCAGAGTAAGATATAATTTTATAGTATCTGCAAATACTGTTGTACAGTACCGTATATGATAATGTATAATAAAATTTCCAGTTTTAAGAAGACACAAACGGCAGTAAACACCTCCCTGCTCGTTATTCAAATCTTATTGCTCAGAGATGATTTGAATTCTAATGTTCCAAAATCTCTCTTGTTAGTGAGGATCTGCAAGCAGTCTGGAGAGTACTTACCCCTCTATGTCCTTCATTGTCCCTTACATTGCCCTCTGTGCATTTTAAACAACCAATTAGGAATTCTGTACTTGTCCTCTATTTTTGAGCTTCACACTCAAAATGTTATTAGTGAAGCTGAATGGCTTCTTAAAGAGTTTGAGCATTTCTCACAGGACTGATCAGACATCCTTCAGCTCCTGAGACAGGCAAGCAGCTCCCATGTGAGCTCCAGGGACGCTGTATGGTCCTCGGAGAAGCTTGTGGTCAGGAAAAGACCCTCAGTGTGGTTTTGGATGAGAAGCTGCTAGAAGGTTCCTTTGGCAGACAACAGCACTTCAACTGATACTTCAATAATACTTCAGATGAGGTGTTTTTAGGAATCAGAAATGCCGCTCTATGCGAGACTTTGAAATTTAATTTAAATTTCATTTTTAGACAGTAAATGTATGCTATTAAAATACAAGCATGAGTTTTCAGACAGTTCTTGAGGAAACGGGCCTCAGTCCACCATGTGCCAAGGAAATACGGAAGCAATCCACTACAAGTGAAGCTGGGGAAGGTGGGACAGGAGGAAATTCATCCTCATGGCAACTAAGCACGGCTAGAAGGAACCAGCTAAAGAAGTTCAGACAGGGAGAGGAGCAGAGAGCATTTATTCCCCAATGAAACTCATAAGGATTCTAAAGGCATAGGGTAAATCAGAAAATGGACAGCCTAAAGCTGAAGAAGAAGGCAGGGACAATCGCCATTCTGTTGGGAATTTGCCATTTAGGGTTGTCCACTACAGCGATATATACACTTCTTTTTTGCAGGACAATTTTTCCTGAGACTTTCGAACAATGAGATTTGTGGGTAGCACAATTGAAATTATGTATTAGATGAAAAGGCATTTATTATTACCTGGAAATTACTATTCAAATATTATGTGGTACAGTATATCAACTATGTCATAGCATATCAAGGATCAAGCATGCTGAGTACCTGAATGTAAGGGAAGAGCAGTCCGACTGCGAAGTTGGAGAGCCAGTTGACTGTCCCGGCTATCATGAACGCGGCTGGCCTCTGAGACTGCTGGAAAAACTCTCCCGTGAGGACAAACGGGATCCCACCTGAAACAGGGTCCAACAAGGCAGTGGCTTTAGCGAACTCCCTCTGCCAACAGCTGCTTCAATAACAGAGATCTACATGCCCTGTGTTCCACATCTCAGCACCTAGCACTGCCCTACAGCTCTCTTTTCAGGTGCACACAGGGGCCTCTGAGCCAATAATATATGATTAAAAAACCATACTTCAGAGGAATGTGACATTTTGCTCTAACGCTGCTGCATCTCCTGTTTTAAAGCCTTGCTGTGATGGGAAACAGGTAATTCACACAGCAACTTCCAGAGCACCACATAAAGAGCTGTTTATTAAGGTAAGAATTACTATTTCTACTAGAATGCTTTAAATTCTGAAAATTAAGAATTATTCCAAAACACTTTTAGACATGAACAACTGGGAAGATGGCTCCAAAGAGATTAAACAGTATTTTTGGGTAGTTACTGCCCCATTCACATTAGCAATAAAAAAGGCAAAACATTTGCTTCTCTGTAGGCACACTTTTCGCTGATGTTTATTTAGCACATTCCCTTACTGGCTGGCACTGCTGGCAAGGTCTATTCCTCCCATCAGCCAAGGACTCTGACCTCCATAATACCAAGCTCAGTTGAATACCACATTTGTCACTCATGCTTCCTACCACTTAGGCGGTGGACAATTTTGTACAGCACTGGCATATTGCTGGCCTGACAGTAACCCTCAGGGAGCAGCTGTCTAGTAGCTGAAAGTCTCAGTTTATCTTTGGCCTCCTTCATTTCAGTAGAGTATTTCTATAGAAATACCTCTGTTTTCATAGAATAAAGCATGAACTGCATTTGCTGATCAGATACTCACTGCAGTTAATGTTGGGCGTTAGACACACATCTACATGTAGAATTATTTCATAGCAGTTTGGAAGAACATTACTCTGTGACATGAGTTATGTTTTCATGTATTCTGCTGCTACCATTTTCTACCTCGAGAACCTCATGTCTGCCTTTATTATTATGCCCCATTTTCTGCATTACTGCTTAGCTTAGTAGGTAAGATCCATTACACATGTATGATGTAAGTCCTGTCTCTGTTTTAAGCACTTTAACAAGCTAGTATGAACAATAAAAAGCATGTCAGTAGCCACGCTTTCTTGCAAAAAGCCTCTATAACAATCCTGCTTCCAAAATACACAGAATTCAGATGATAATCACTGAAGACTTGTTCATCCACTGGGTCTTCTTCTTGCATTTTTTTTCTTGATCTATGTCTAATGAGATAGTGACTTGTAAATACAAAACAGGACACGCAGATGACACAGTGTCAGATATTCCTCCATTTCAGATCTTTCAGATGCAGAGACCATGAATGTGTGTAAAAAAAAAGGCAAAGTCATGCAGAAAAAAGATAGATTATGCATTAGTAGGCATCACTCCATCGTCAACTAGTGTGACTTTTTGTGAGAATATATCTTCAAGTGCAGCAAACTCAAGTTTCTGTCCCAAAGACTGCCAGTAGAAATTACACACAAAAAAAGCGCAGAGCAGATAAATATTTCTTTCTATTTTATACACAGGAAAGAGAAATACAAAGAGTTTAGGCCATTCATACCCCACTATCCACATGAAGTATCCAAATACTTTGACCAAGAAAGTGACTACAGCCAACAGCACTTTAACCACGTAGAATATACAGCCTAACAAGCATAACTTACTGAAAGTCAAGCAATGTGTTTTCTATCAATCCTTGGTGGCTTCCAATGCCTATTTAATTGTACGCTTGGGATTTGGGTTCAAATCCTAAACTATGGCAGGCAAAACAACAATCACATCTTTTCTGCCAGTATCTGTTTTAGGTCTCAAATGCCATGCAGGGCAGTGGTTTTTCAGGGCACCTGCCCCTCAGAGAGAGGAACTGAAGGACTGGAAACATAGAATTCATGCAAGATTATTTATTTATGATCATTTATTCTGTCATGCCTTTGCTGTAGGACAATCTACAGAGGTGTTGCTGTTCTTGTCAGTATAATAAAAATGCTGTTCTAGATACACTTGGGAAAATACATATTGTACAAGGGAGGAAAAAGCCAGAGGCAAAAATGAAAAAAAAAAAAAGTTCAGAAGGACAGAAACATATCAGAAAGAATAAATGTTATGGAAATAAAAATACATAAGCATTATTTGTAAAAAAATGTTCCTTGAAATTCAGATGTTGTTTCTAGATACATATTAATCATCGCTAAAGCTAATTATTAGTTGCACTTGTCACAAAAGCTCTTCAATCTAATTTGAAAATTAATCAATTAATCTAGTGATGGTAAAAATAGTATTTTGCAAAATAAAAAAAAAAAAAAAAGAAAAAAGAAAAAAATAGCAAATCCTTTGAGCTCTCAAATGTTTTGTAAAATAGAAATGAGGAAGGTGGCACAGACATAGCCAGGGCAGATCCCTAGACTTTCTCATGGCATAGACAAGAATTTCCCTAACACCACAAAACAGAGAAAGTCAGTTTCTGTAGAGGCATGACTTAAGAGAAATTGTATGGAACAACCAAGGAACCTGAAAAGTAATTGGTCAATTAGTTGGAAAACAGGCCAGGCCTAGAAACAAATGAAAAACTGAGTAAAGCCAGATGATTGCTGTTTATTGCTACATGCCTGGAACAGCAGAGACTGACCTTACTAGGACCCAGAGCAGGGGATGCAAACGCCTGTCAAGAGCCACATCACTGCAAAGAACACACTCCTCTGTGGAGTGAAGTGGAAGAGAAATTAGGGAAACTGAAGGAAAAACATAAATCCTTAGGACACAAACAGCGTAGGCACCTGAAATCAGCGGAACTCACAGCCCCAGGAACCAACTCATCGCCGGCCATTTCAAGGCGCAGAGGTGCATTCAAGGATCTCTTTTCTCCTTAACCTGGCTTCTTTGAGAAAGCAATCCAGGCACATGGGATTGAAGGAGGATGTATTATGTTTTGACTTGGTCAATCCAGGTTGTAGAGTATGCCACTACTGTCTGCAGATGCAGGCTTGATACTCCCTCCCTATCTCTTTACAAAATCTTGGGATTTTCCACCTTACTTTCTGAGTAGTTGAGTCATCACAATCATATGGCATCTCGCCAACCCCTCCTTACAGTCAGTCTCGTTGTAAGGTCCACTGTGAATTAATTGGCTAGATGCCTGCTGTTCAATGGATGCATGTAAATCACAAGCCAAAAGCAATCTAACAAATCCACTGTGTTTCTGAAACAGTCTTCAAACATTTTGCCATGAGTTTTGCAGGCTTATGTGTTTGAACGTGAGTGAAATGATTTCACCAAAAAGCTAAGTGATGTTCTTATTCATTAGGGATTAACCTGGCACTAGCATTTCCACTGGAAGGCTTTCCATGCATTTTTCAGTGAAACAGCTTAATTTTAGCTCTGGTCATAAAATGAAAAGGTATACTAGGGTTTCATGTAGGAGTTTTTCAGCAAAGTAGATTCTGAACACCAATTTAGAGAGGTAATGCACTGACCACAATACATACAGAGATTCATTTCTAATATTCTGTTATTTTCAACATTGCAGTGAACATGATGGAAGAAGATCTTAACATACTGCAGTGCCACTAAAGAGAGACAGTTTACCTGTTAGCATGCTACCTCTATTGGAAATCACGGGTTCTTACTGCATGCCTTACATATCAATGGCCTTGTTAATGAAACTAGACTAAGCCTACATTACACAATTTGATGTGCAACAAAACTTCTGTATCTGTGTATATTTTTTTCATTTCCTTTAATAATTTGTCCAGTTACACTTAGAATCAATGTCACTTGCCTGTAAACATCCAGAATCTCAGGCCAATAGTCCTTCATGCATAAAATTGGAATGATAGAACAGAAATAACGTTTTTGCTGTACGTGCTAATGATTTCCAAACATATATTTACATTTATAGAAGGATCAACATGTTCTCCTATAAAAAATATTAAGTACATGTTTACTGTTTTGTTCAGTGGGCAGTTACAAATAGTGATTAGCAGAATGTACTTGTTTCAGCACAAAAATTTGAATGCAGAAGACAGGAAAAAGGAAGGAAAATACAGAAGTCCTCATTTTGTTTCCACACAATACCTAACTGGGAGCTGAAGTCATAGGTATACACACCATTTATGGTATGAGACTGTTAAGAGAATAGGTGCCTAATACAAGTCAGGGAGATGTGTCATATTGGCAGTCTGCCTCTAGAAGCAATGGAAATTACTTGCTAAGAATGAGTGAGGAGAAAGGAACTCTGAGCGCCCCGCTACTCTCTCAGCACAGGCCCAGGCTGCAGCTGGCAGCTCCACACGAGCTGTGGGGTTTCCAGCCCCACAGCCTGAAAGGCAGCCGAGGGCCTTTCTAACAGGAGGGCTTGGAAATTCTGGAAGCTCTGACTAGGGTGAGAGCTGACAGACTTTCCCAGCTCTGAGCTTTGAAAGAAGGAGTCTTCAAGATGAGATGTTTTGAGAGAACAGGCAAGTACTTACAACAATGTTCTGTTTTGCTAAAAAAATGTCTGTGCAGCTCTAGATCAGACCAAGCAAAACAGCTTTTGACTGTAAGGCAAGGTATGTAGAGGACTGATATATCCTAATAGGGTTAGGAAATAGAATACTAGCTCAATGAAAGGCTTCATTGTGTGCAATTCAAGTGGGAGAAGACAGCTCTGAAGGACAGCTGTGGGGGAGAAGCAATGGAAGTGAGACAAAGCTGCTGGAAGAAAGCTACTGGCAAAGCAATCTGATATTCTTCAGTGAGACAGCAAAAGACTATTAGTTTGTATCCAAGCCTTAGCTGCCAAAAAACAACACCAAATACCCAAAGAAAGAAACACACCTGGAAAAATACACTGCAGGAGAACTGCTGGTGAGGCACGCAGCAGTCTACAGACAGAATAAGAATTTTCTGAGATTTTTATCTTCCTATTTGAAGAGATGCTGTGTAACATGCCAGATTATTTTAACTTGTACATTCTACTTGATGGAATAATACCCCTCCAATTCATGATGTTGCATATTCAGATGGGACTTGCCTAGCTAATCCTGTTTAGATTATTGAGAGCAGAATGTGTGATAGGGGTGGACTTAGTCACAGCTAAATGCTGCAGGCTCTCTTAACTGCTTCCATCTCTCCACCAGAAAACTGTTGATCTCATCTGTTACAGAGTTAAGTAAAACAGGCACTAGGCTTGTAAAAACAGTGCTGTTACTTAACAACATTAATTTGTACCATCTGAAGAGCTGGGGCTCTTCAGCCTTAGATTAAGGGCCACTTGAACAAAAGATATTTAAAGCTACATCAGTCTATGGCAAACCAGAAGTGCAAACCACAGAATCAAACTAGAAAATAAAATAATAAAAAAAAAAAACAGACTCTGGCAAAGCTAGATAATAGAGTAACTAGTACCTTACAGTACATAACTTACAGTTATTAACATTCTTGCTTTTAATACAACACTGTGTGGTAAATGCTTATGCCTAATAATTAGACTTTGGTTTAGCATCTATAAAACCTGCTACTCTAACAGCATTCTGAACTTTGTTGGTGCAAGGTAGGCCATATCACTTTAGAGTAAATAAAGAAACCAAGAAATGGTTCATACAACAGAAGTACATATTGATATACTCTGTTGCAACATCATTAGTTAGAAAAAAAATCTCAGTTCTGAGTAACTTACACTGAGATACAACAGCAAAGCTATCAGCTAATAAGGAAACTACAGAATATTCCTTTTACATTCACTTAGGAAATTACTTTTAAAGTAGATATTCCATGCAATTTTGTAATGCAAAAGACAAAGAATTCCCTTATCTGAACCATCTGAAAATTTCTTCTTCAGTGAAATTCCTCTCTTCTTGAATAATAATTAATGCATTTTCTTGTAATTTTTCAGTTCCATAAGGCAGTGTTCTCAAGCAGAATTTTATGAGCACTCCTGTACTGACTGAATCATTTTTCTCTGAAAATTTGTTTAATGAAGGCAAAACGGTTACTACATAATTGAAGAGCCCCAGTAAGTTCAGTACTTGTAAGATACATCCTTTACCTGAGTTATGATATCTCCTTTTAAATACAGCTGTGCTCCTGGAAGGCTGAGTAATAATTTTTCATTGCTTTTCCTTTTCTCCTTTCCCCAAATCCTCGGAACTCAGTCAGTTTTGACAGTATGATCTTTTTCACCGCTACCTAGACCTGATAGCCAAGAGCAGAATGCAGTTTTTCACTCTGACCTCTACCTCATTTATGCTTCACATGCACCCCTGAATCCTGCTTGCTCTTCCAGCACAAGATGTCCATTATCTACCAGTTTATCCATAAATGTTTCAGTTATATGCAAGTTACCACACCTTGTTCCTTCTACCTGGTGTGCCTTACGACTGCATTCTGCTTCCTGACTTCAAATACCACTCTTTGTCAGTCACTCGATTTTATCACCACTTTTTAGCTCGGTCCACCAACTTCTTTGCCACAGCATCAAAATCTAACTTCTCCATTTTGCTTTTAAGACTTGTTTGCAGGTCTGCTATTTCCCATCTATTCCATTTTACACTCATCCCTTACCCACGTTGTTTCTGACAATTGCTCAGCCTTAAGTTCCAAAATGAAGTCTGGAGTCCACGAGGTTGATACGAGCACAAAGATACACTGTATTTAAAACTGATGCACAGTAATATGTCTTGAAATACCACTCAACAATTTATACAAGGATCTGGTGAAAATTAAACCAAAGCATTCTGTAAATAATGCAACCTGGAACTGTACAAGACCAAGCAGATACCAACAACAAGTGTTCTGTCATGCTGGGGTCAGCCATCCAAATGATTCAGCTAGGCAATTTCTCTGCTGATCTGACTTGTTAGATTTAGATCTTCCCAGTCCAAAGCTGTCTGAGTATGCTCAATGTGTGCCATTTCTCACTGCAACATCCCCAAAAATGCACCATGGTGAGGACTGTAAAATATAACATTTCTACATCAGTCAGGTGATCCTAGCTGCCTTTACTGGCCCAAGTGCAGCTAATTCTCAGCATCTGAGCAGAGGATCTTTACACTTTTTTTTTTTTTTTTTTCCTGCTCCTTCTGTGGATTTATATTTTAGTATTATCTGAAGATATCTAGTTCATATCAATTATTTGCTGTTAATTCATTCTTGGGCACTTGTAACAAATTGATTTTCCTGTTCTACTGTAAACATTTCTAGGGGTTTTAGAGACAGAATGAAATGTAGTATCTGGTAAGATACATGAAAACAGGACAGATGATCAGACTTCTTTTCTTCATTTCGCTTAAACAGTGCTTTTTTTTTTTTTTAGTAGAACCAATCTTTGCTTTTTTTTTT
>VXAV01001359.1:53120-68682 GCA_013399715.1 Alectura lathami
CTCCAGAGAGATGAAAACACCTTGAGAAAGTGATTTTTCAAAGAATTCAAATCTCAAGGTTATCAGCCTTTCTCAAATTCTCTGTTACTGTGAGGATTTCAAGATTCTGTTCCTTCACTCTGAATTTACGTATTTTAAACTCGGTTGGGTGAAGGACTTTACCTAATATAGCAACATAAGTCTGAACGACCCTCAGTCTTATTTAAAAAATTAGAAAATTAAACTCACATTAAGACTTTAAGAACAGTTAATAAATCACATATAAAACCAGGACCTTATTGGTAAAGAAACTTAAAAAAACAGGCAGTATAAGTGATCAGCTGTATTCCACATCTGCCTGGAAGCAGATGTTTAATTCAGACAGAGTTGAAAACTCTGTAGAACTCTGTAGAAAATCCTATTTAATCTCTATGATTACTTCCTATAATATATATGCTCTTGCTGCATACTGTGTAAGTTTATAAGGTCTGAGAACTTTTTACAATACTCCTAGAAAAAAAAAAAAAAAAAAAAAAACTTACTCTTGATCAGAACATCATATTTCCTGTAGTTTTTTGCCACAATGCCAAGGATAATTTTTAAAGCATAAAAAAAAACCTCTACTATGTATTATTATGATTAATATACTATCAACCTATTGGGACATGCTTGGAACAATTTTTCACCCTTTTAAGAGTCTCCCATAGTGCAAGGTTTTCCAGTTCACTTTTCTCTCAAGTAACTCTTCTGGAAATATTATTTCGAAATAGCAATGAAAGAAGCTGAGCTTCTGAACTTACCCTTCACAACAAATAACAGACCCTGACAGTGTAATAAAATTTTCCCCACATAAAACACTGAGATTCCTTTATTTCCTCTATGAAGGATTTCTGATTTACTTTTTATTATGCTAACTTCTGAAAAAAAAAACCTGAGGTAAAACAATCAAATATACTTCCACATTCTGAGAGGAAATTTGAGCATCTCTGAATTTTGTAATTGAATTGAATTCATATAGCTGTGATGAAACTGCTGTTTTGCCCTTTAGATAAAGGACAAACATTTCATTTTGATAGGAAAAGTTAAGAAATTTATTTTAACAGAGTACGTATACTACAGAAAAAAAAAAAAAAAACACTAACAAAAAAAAACAACACATAGGTAAGTGACTGAAATCAGTGGAAATGTTTCCATCCATAGAATCCTAGAATTGCTTGAGTTGGAAGGGACCTTTAAAGGCCATCTGGTTGAACTGCCCTGCAGTGAACAGGGACACCTACAGCTGGATCAGGTTGCTCAGAGCCCTCTCCAGCCTGACCTTGAAGGTCTCCAGGGACGAGGCAGCCATCACCTCTCTGGACAACCTGTGCCAGTGCTTCACCACCCTTATTGTAAAAACTTTTTCCTTATATCCAGTCTAAATCTCCCCTCTGTCAATTTGGAACCAAGTCCTATCATAATAAGCCCTGCTAAAGAGTCTGTCCCCTTGGGTCTTGTAGCNGTGCTCCAACAGCTCCATGTCCCTCCTCCCCTAAGCACTCCCCATCTGGATGCAGCACTCCAGGTGGGGTCTCACCAGCGCAGAGCAGAGGGGCTGGATCACCTCCCTTGCCCTGCTGGCCACACTTCTTTGGATGCTGCCAAGTATGCGGTTGGCTTTCTGAGCTGCGAGGGCACACTGCTGGCTCATGTCCAACTATCACCCACCAGTACCCCCAAGTTCCTTTCGGCAGGGCTCTGCTCAATCCTTGCATCCCCCAGCTTGTACTGATAGCAGGGGCTGCTGTGACCCAGCTGCAAGATCTTGCACTTTACTTTGTTGAAGCTCATGAGGTTAGCCTGGGCCCACTGCTCCAGCCTGTCTACGTCTCTTTGGATGGCATCCCGTCCCTCAGGCATGTCACACAACTTGGTGTCATCAGCAAACTTGCTGAGAGTGCACTTGATCCCACTGTTGATGTTGTTGATGAAGATGCTAAAGAGGATCAGTCCCTGTAGAGACTGAGTGACACCACTTGTCACCAACATCCACCCAGACATTGATTCATTGAACTCTTCTCTCTGGGTACAACCTTGCAACCAGTCCTTAACCCATTGTATGGTCAACCCATCAAATCCACATCTCTCCAATTTGGAGAGAAGGATGTTATCGGGGACCGTGGCAAAAGCCTTCCTGAAGTCCAGGTAGATGACATCAGTGGCTCTTCCCTTGGCCACCAATGGTGTCACACCGTCTTAGAAGGCCACTAGGTTGGTCAGGCAGGACTTGCCCTTGGTGAAGCCATGCTGGCTGTCACAAATCACCTCCCTCTCTTCCATGTGCCTTAGCAGAGCTTCCAGGAGGATCTGTTCCATTCAAAAGGTTTCATCTGGTGCCTATTCAGTGTTACAGAATACGAGTTCTGCCTGCTTTTCTGTTAATTTGCATTACCTATACTCGAATTCTTCATCTCTATACAGAAAAGAAATATTAGTACCTGAAAGAGTCCCTAAAAGAGCTATATTTTTTGGTTTGACATTATATATACACATTGCTGAGCATCAGGCACTCTACAAAGAAAACTAAAGAAAGAAGGGAAAAGAAAGGTACCCTAACATTTTTAAGGAATAGAACCTGTTCTGGGACAACGCTCAGAAGCAATAATAATGTGAAGACAAAAGACATTTCAGGCATGACTTAGAAGCCACTTTAACGCTTTACCTCAGTTGTCAGCAAGGAGAAGAACACAGACATTACTGAGAGAAACGAAAACAACCCCATCACATTTTATCTCACAAAAAAGTTAGAAGAGCATTAAATATTTTAATTACAGAGGACTTGACTCATCACCTGCTTAGAACTGGTACAAAAAACATGTCAAGATGGTGTGATTTCAATTTTAAACTGTCACATTTTGAGTATTTGCTTAGGCTGAGACTGGAAAAACCCAGCTTTGATCTATTTACAAAAGACAGCTAAATAGTGGAGCAAGTTTGACAACCACTTACGCAAAGGTTGACATAATAAAGTGCAAAGCTGCAGAAATACGTGGTGGTTAAAAAAAAAAAAAAAAAAGGTAATGGATAAAGCATGATGTGTTTGTTAATTAGACAAAATTAAACTCTATCAGTTGAACTATTGGACTGTATGAAGTTCAAGGAGCTACTTAAAGTACTGGTTGCATTTAATATTTTCATTAATTAGGAAGTTTTTATTGATAAAATTTGAAGACATTTTCAACACAGCAAAGGCTAAGAATATATACATATAAAAATTTAAAAAGAGATAACTGATTTGATGTCAAGGAGAGGTGGGAAGAAGTGCTGTGTTGCCCTGTACATGGCTACTCATTTTTGGAAAAAAAATAATGAAGTCAGTTAAGTCTCCTAGCATAAGACATATAAAAGGAACAAAAAGACGGAGTAAAGAAATACGTGACTGCTATAGGTTCTACCATCTTTATAGATAAATATTTTTAAAATGTTTTAACAGCGTAAGTCATGCCACTTCATGGAACTGTTGGGGCTCAGGTTAACTTCCTTATGTGATACAGTATAAATTAGTAAACTGAAATAATTGAAGAAGATTTAGTTTTTTGAACATAAGCATACAGTGTCATTTTGAAGCCCTATGTTCCCATGTTCCCATGGGACTGGCAGATGTGAGACACAAAACCCAGTAGAGCTGTATCTTTCTGGGGCTGCAGCAAGATGCTTTAGGCAAGTAGAAATTATCCTAGATGCAATTCTTGTGTGTGTGTGATTATATTTTGCCAAACTAAAGTTATAAAGGTTAGACTAATGTATACCAAAGGTAAGAAAAATAAATAGATATTAAAAAAAGAAAAAGAAAATTAAGCAGTTGTTGTTTTAAGAACAACTGAAACAGCTGAACTTTTCATCTTGACACTTTATTAAAGGCAAAATCTGATTTAAATGAAAATCTCATTTTAATTTGACATTTACTTTAAATTTATATTAAAAAAAACTTCTCAAGTTAAATACCATTGCAAAATATATCTCCTGATTTTATTTCTTGACAAGAGTTTCAAAAATAAACAAATAAGTGCAAGTCCACAAAACGTACCCTAATATTCAATATTATGACTGCATGCTACTCTATGGTCCTTGACCAATTTACTAGAGTATTAACATCCAATTTGTAAAGGACAAATTTACATACTGGGACATGAATTTGCAATAAAGGATGATTTTACAAAGGACAATGGGAATTATATCTGAAATGTTAATAATCCAGCACCTTCAAAAATGTTTGAATGGTAGTTATCTTCCCAGAGCGTGAAGCACACTGGGAAGGAACTCACAGGTCGAGTTGTTTCAGATTTATGGCTTAGGAACAGATTTCTAAATATTATCAGATAGTCAGGCACTAAGGAGACATCCTCCAAATCTTCATCTACACCTTCTCATAAACCACTGAATCAGAGTCCAACTAATACAGGATACAGATGAGGGCTGTAGACACATACTGCCTTTTAGTACGTCAACTACAAAAAGCAGATTTTTTTTTTTTTTAAGTCTGACAAAAGCAAAAAGTAGAACCTTAAATATAAGTGGAGTACGATTGGTCTGTGTTTAGTTTTATATATTAACTATGTTTCAGTAGATCAGAACAAAGTAGTTTGACAAACTATGAACAACTGCTCGCAACTTCCATGGTGTTTTGAAGTCTTTCTTTACTAGAGACCTGTTGAAAGACTTCTTTTCCGTTAAGGCTTGTCCAGTCTTTTTTCAACTGATCTAATTAAACAGAGTACCTCTATGTATAAACCTTATTTTCTCAAGGGTTGGGTGGGCACTGTTTCAACTGTCTATGAGAAAACAGATGAGAAACTGTAGTCCAAATGTTATATGCACTGGCATTAAGTCTGCTGCCCAGCAATAACTAAATAAATACATATAAAGTTCTTTTTTCTTCTATAACCACACTTGGACTCCCAGATTCAGACAAATTGTCTCCTGCAGGATGTTCCCCTTTCTGACTGCAAAATTGGAACATTTGGATTTTACACATAGACAATCAGCCATGTGTTATTTGCAAAACTTCAGGAACTGAAGCCTCACAACACAACTTTAATCGGCTGAAACTCATTTCCAAACATAAAGACTCACGGCTGTTTTCCTATGCATTACTTAACGAACTCTGTACAGAAAAGGAAAAAATGAACAGCTTTTTGTCTGGGGAACAAACAAAATGCTGATTTATAAGCTCTAGTAAAAACTATCTTAGCCTGTACACAGTAGATATAAACAAAACATCTCATTTAACATCTTCTTTACAAATACAGCAACAATATGCACCCCATCAGCATCCACCAACAGCATGGGTGCAGAGCAGACCTTCTCTACACATGGGTACTATTGATCTTGAACTGAAAACTGTCCTGTGAATATGCAATAGCCCAGAGCATTCTGGCAGCATTTCTGTATCCTTGTCAGCACCACCAAGGCCATGCATCTCTAGCCTGGTGGCTGCACAGCAGCTTCCCTTCACTGCATCAACTGTTGGGTGCAGTGACCTCAAAGCCCCTGGTCAGCAACTCACAGCTGGCAATTAAGTGTAAGCGCTTAGATAAATGAAATGGAAATTGCTTCAGCAATAGGAAACTCTGTGTCTCATACGTTAATGTGAAAAGATGAAGGAAACTTCCCATTGATAGATAAAAAAAAAAAAAGGGAATCCAGGGAGTACTTTACAAACAAGTGTCATCTTAAAAACCATACCTCAAGTAATTCTTAACTGGTATGTCTGGTAGTTTTTTTACAGAAGTGCAGCCAGATTTCCATACAGATATACAAAATCAGTTCAGGTTCAGAAAGGCATGCAAACACCTGCTGAAATCTGTGAAATCTGTGGATAGCTAAATAAGCACTGAAAGGTTTTTGTTTGTTTGTTTGTTTTTTATTATTTTTTCCCCCTTCCTCTTAAGACTGTACTTAGAAGTTCTTATATTTGTAAGGCACCATCCCCTTATGGATTCAAGCAGTTAAGATTTTGACCTTAAGATCTTATTAAGAGCTAGCAATGTATATACTACAATAGAATACAATAGAAGATAGATGTATAGAACAAAAGAGCTCACAGAAGCTCTTTTGAGGAAGACCAATTGATTCATACTTTGTGTCATAATGCTGATGTGTGAGATCCATTTGAAGAGCATCTCAAACAGATCATTTTGTCATTGATGTCCGCCTACAGGCTGTGGGTTCTCAGAGCAATTCTGAGCTGCTTTCTTTTCTCATTAATCATATATTGACAGTTTTTAAAACTACCTGTTCCATTACTGTCTATTTCAGTGCAAGTGAAGGAATACTTTAGAAAGAGCTTGGTAAAACAACATGAAAGATTTCTACACAAAATTTCCTAGGTATACAGCTGTCTATCACTTCAAATATGTTATTTCCAAGGGGTCTTGTAATGCATTAAAGTTTGACCAGGGATCGACAGAAGTTCTTAGAGTTTGATTTTAAAAAAAGTCACCATTTCTCCACTTGGATGGAGAACTAATTTGAAAGAGCCTCATCATAGTTATCTTTCCTTACTAGACACACGGTACAGCTGCAGTTTAAATGAAGTTCAATAAGTTCAGTTGTCACTTCACCAAGTCTAGCTCATTGTGCTGTACAAATTGATACTAACAACAGATTTTTTTTTTTCTTTGCTAGAAAAACATAATCAGTTGTGGGAGGAGTTTGCCCAGTATCATCATAACTTTCAGATTAATTTCCAACTAACAGCTTTTGTAAACACAGATAATCTCTAGCCAGATATGCATTAAAGCTGCTCAAATTCCTCAAACAGTGGAATGTAAACTGTAATTCATGTTGTTTCAATGACAAAGACAACATCCAAAAAAAAAAAAGTTAGCAAATGTAACCACTTACACAGCAGTTTTGCAAATTCTAGCAATAGCAAATTCTGAATGTATCTAGAAGAGGCAATGGAAAACCTAGATGAAGTTAACGTGTCAGTTAAAGAAGACTAATCCTGTTTATCTCTGTTTACCAACATGGGGTTACCCATAAGAGCTGTTAAGTCTTAACCCAGCCTTTTCTCCTTAGGAAGACACTTCCTACCTGATGTTGTTGCTGCTCTCTCCTGTACTTTGTATCGTTCTTACTAAAAGTGGGATGACCAAAACTTCCAGAGATAGGCACATTTGCAATTTTACTATGGTATCAAGAGATTTTCTTTTTGCTTTATATTCCCCTCAGCCCCTGGAAACACCTACAGGAGTAACAAGGATTGTTCAGATGCTGTTGCCCTTGTAGGCGTTGGGAGATGAGCAAAGCAGGGTTTTTAGGATGACGTGTTACTGTTACACTATGGAACACTGTAATCTAGCTAGACAAGTATGCTCTAGAAAGACTCGAAGTGTAAAAAACGGGGTTCCTGAATTGAACATAATCTATTTTTCTATTGGCATACCTACGGTAGACAGCTGCTCTGGTCCAAGCAGCTGCTGGAGCCAGGCAGCCACAGGGGAAATTATGGGGGAAGAAACTACATCTCAACAAAACACTGCACATCACAGGAAACGGGACTCTGAAAGGCAGAAGTCTGAGGCAACAATTCCAGTTTTACCTGTCCTGAATACATCCATGCACTGGGAAATTTTTTCCCCTTTTCTTATATCTATACAAAAAGGTACTGAGGCTCAATGTATAAAAATTATGAATGCAGTAACTACAGCAAATATATTCATAAACTATATCCTCTGACTTTAAAGGAAAGATTAAAGTCCACCTTCATTAAAGAGCTGAAGAAATATGAAGAAAATCAGCCTAGTGGTCTACAGCATTTAAAAAATGTTGACACACTAAAGAAAATCTTCAAAGTGGGACATAGGCTTACATGAAGGAGGAACATAGCTACAGAGATACCTGAGAAAACACAGAGTATGCCAGAATTAGGCCAGTGAACATTCCCCCAAGATCGTAAGTATAAATCTGAACTTCCAGAACTGAAGCTGACAACGCACTGGCAAAGGATCTGTAGGGAAGGATCTGTAGGGAACGATCTGTCAGAAAAATGCTCTGGCTGATTTAATTGCAGAATCACAGAAAGAGAGAGGAAACACCTGAAGGGCAGTGTTTTAACAAGTGACAAGCCTGAAACATTTTCTCCCTATCGTAAATGTCTGTTTTCTCTTTCAGTCAGATATGCAAAAAGCTGCACATGCTATACAAGCAAAAATGTCCCACATCAAATAATCCTGTAGCCAGTAGCAGTAATTCAGAGCTCACGTTATGGCAGATAACATGATTCCATTCCTGTGGGCCAGCACCAAGTTGTCATCTACAGTTTCCATGGCTTCCTGATGAATTAACAGCTCTGGACTGCAGAAGGCTAAACCAAGATGCTAGCAAATGAAAATGAGCCTGCTATTCTCAGCAGTCAGAGTGGTGGAGAGAAGCAGGTCACCAGCATATATTCTGCATATATTCTGATCACCAGCCAACTTTGCCGTAGTATAATTCCCCAAGCCTCAGCAGAGACATAGTAGCTGTGGTTTCCCATAGGCTATGACGTATCACAGTCAGAACATTGAATAAAAAGCTTTGCTGAGATTTTGGTGAATGAGAGGGAATTAACATAGAGGAAAGAAACTAAGAATATCAAATCACAGCAGAGCACCAATGCCATGACTGCAGCTTTTCTCCTTTAACCTTGGTAAGCAGTGCACACTAAAGGAACACATTATTCAAGCTCAGTACTCTAAAATTAGTATCTTTGGAGACCAATATAATAAAAGTCTATATATTCCAAACACAAAAGAATGCCTGTATTAACATTCTACAATCATGTTTAGATTTTTTGCATTTGCTCTTTTACATTGTAATATAAAAATTGAGTGTAGTAATGTTTGGCAAGTTCATGTCAATACACTTTGATGTGAGGAAAAAAAAAAAAAAAGTAAATGCATTCCCAGAATATTTCAGCCAAAACATATCTAGGAGAATCAGGAAATAAGGAATGATTTTGTATTACTCTTCATTAAAAAAAAAAAAAAAGTACAATTTTGTCTGGGTTATCTGTGTAACTCTGTTTGCACAGGCTCAAATTTAAAACCAGATTTGGTACAGAGGAAGGCATCTACGATGAGAAGATTGAAAAATCTGTTTTACTAGAGGAGATTATATAATCTGAAACTAACCTTAAGGATATAAAGCCATTAGAGAGCATCCAAAGTAGGGCTATGAAGCTTGTGAAGGGTCTGGAGGGCAAGGTGTGTGAGGAGCAGCTGAGGTCCCTTGGTTTGTTCAGTCCAGAGCAGAGGAGGCTGAGGGGAGGCCTCATGGCAGCCTACAGCTCCCTCACAGGGGGGCGGAGGGGCAGGCGCTGAGCTCGCTCTCTGGGGACAGCGACGGGGCCCGAGGGAACAGCATGGAGCTGTGTCAGGGGAGGGTCAGGCTGGGGGTTAGGGAAAGGTTCTGCACCAGGGGGTGGTGGGCATGGAGCAGGCTCCCCAGGGCAGTGGGCACGGCCCCGAGCTGCCAGAGCTCAAGGAGCGTTTGGACACCGCTGTCAGCCATAGGGTTTGTGTGGTGCAGTGTGGAGCCAGGGGTTGGACTCAATGGTCCTTGTGGACCATTCCCCACTTGGGATATTCTGTGATTTTATGAACAGAAAAATCACAAGTGATGGGGAAGAACACTTCAGTAGATTGGTAAAAAAGAGTTAAAAATATGAAGTGATAAATGCTTAGGAGGCCGAAGAGATAGGAAACAAGAAATTATGTTTAAGACAAACCTTGATAATCTTTCTGATGGAGAAATTATGATGTAATTAGTGTAGGAAGTAGGGAACTGGACTCTGTGACACAGGGAAGCACTTCCTCTCCTACTTTTCTTCAACTTCAACAGGTCACGCATTTTCTGTATGAGCTCAGAAACTGTCAGATTCCAATTCATGCCCAGCAAGTAGCCAAAGATCTGAAAGCTGACCATTGCCTTCCAGCACCAAATCCAGGTCTGTGGGCATGCCTCCTGCTTCACCTGCACTAGTCTTCATAAATAAAAGACCACTAAAAGTCACTTTAGGGCTGCTTAACCTACTTGACAGAAAAAGCAGTAAGTACTTTCTGAATGGCCTCAAGTAATACTCAGTGCTTCAAAGCTATTTTTATCACATTTCCCCATTTAAAGGAACACTTGCATTTGATAAATGAGGAAGTTATTAATTAGCTTGTTAATAAAAGCTTGTAAGGCTATGCCCCAAAGCCTGCATAAATGCTTTCCGTTTCTGTGGAAAGACTTCTACAGAACGACTGAAGGCAACAACCTCGTATAATCTGGATAAATGCATCAAGCTCCAATGTAAAAGTTAAATATTCTGCTCAAGCTACTTCAGCCATGAGTCTGCTCCAAACACCACTCTGATGAATTTCAGCAAGCCATTTCTCACAGAGCTGATCTTGTAGCAGTGTTGTCCTTTAGATTAAGCAACTCTGTCCCCTCTCTAGTTCTTCATTCTACATTAACAAGGTCAATTTCTCTCCCTTCCATCTGTTTCCTTGGCCAAGCAAGCAATGTTCCTGGCATCTCCTCTTTTTAGAGGGGACATCAGTCATGCTTGCAGCCCTCCCCATGTCCATTCCTGTTCCACACAGTCTCTTCAAGCAAGATGTCCAGCTAGATCTTTGTCCCTCCTTTCTTCAAAAGCATCATTGCTTAGATACTACCATTGATAACCTCTTAGATATTTGCTCAAGTTATAGGAAATACACAGCACTGACTTCACAAGAAAATTGTTATGGAACTATGGCAAAAGACAAATATTTGTAACTAGTATTATTTACAAACCATTCTGATAGAAACAAGCAATCAACCACAGAGCAACAAACAAACAAAAAACCTATGTGAAGTTTTAAGCCATGATAATGAAAAAGTTGGTCATTGCTAGACAGACTTAAAGGTGTTTTTACAGATAATAATGCAAGCAGTTACACAGGAAGCTGATTGTTCATGACAAGCTCCTACAGACTGTAGCTTTCATGTCTATTTGCTTTAAAGAATTTATAAATTTCAGGAATGTAGAATTATATGACATTCTGTGGTATTACAGCCTTAGCCTAAGTTATAATGGAAACCACCTCACACTTCTGAGGAAAGCAAGATTTTGCTTTACAGTTAGCAATAAAATCATTAAAAAGACACTGTGAATGCACAGCTATTTCTGAAATATGATGTCTGTGGATCTGGAATACTGTCTTCACTTCAAATGCCTCAAAGCTTTCTCCGACAGATGAAGAGGGAGAAAAAAATGAAGTGATCTGGGAACAATTAGATAAGCTTTCACATCATTACCGAACAGAAGTCACAACATTAATCAGTGAGAAGCTGACATCTAGAAAGTAGTCAACAAATGTCTTGAATGTACTTTTGAACATGATGAAACACTGACAGAAATTTGAGCAAGGTGTTTGCCTGGGAGGCAAGAAGGAAAGTGCTGCAAGAACTGAAGAACTCTAAAAGAGGACACCGTGTTTGATGTCTTCCAGCTTCAACAGAAGTGAACTCATTACATGTGTCCTCTGGAGCAATTTCCTCTAGAAACTGCTCATTCCTTGTGCAAAACTCCCACTGATATCAAGGGGAACACCACAGAAAGCTATGGAACAAAACCATGTCTTGACTGAAACCAACAGAAAATTTGATAAAGCCTTCAGAGAGGAATAAGATTGCACTAAGAAATCATATTTCAAACAGCCTGAGGTTTCCCATCTAAGCACTAAATTTTATTAACGTATTGAAAAGAAAATACACCCACATATCCAACTGGAAAAATCTAGCCATCTCCCACAATTGCATTTGAACTATACTAATTCACACCAGTCAAAACTTTGCTTCTTTTACAGACTGATGTTACTCATCTTGAAAAGGAATAATTCTACAGATAAAGTATTTTTCCTCTTCCATAAACTAATCGTTAACTTTAATGGGGGAAAATTAACCAACAGTATATTAAAGCAGTTTGAGGAATCACAGTCTGCTTAATTTGAGAGTGACAAAAATTGAGAGAGAGAGAAGAGAAGAACAGAAACAAAAAGAACAAGAATGATACTAAACCAGGGAATAAGTACATCCTATTCAAAACATCCCAAAGATCTAACAGGCAAATAAGAATTTTCACATTACTCTTCACTCTTAAAATTGTCTTTTTTTTTTTTTTTTTTTTTTTTTCATCTACTACTTAAGAGCGGACAATATATTCTAAGCAGTTGAATCAGCTTCTTGAAAATTAACATACTCTTTTGTAAAACTCTGGCTTTCAAAGCAAGAGAAGGGATATTGTAGAAGCCAGGCAATGAAGTGAAAGCCATTTTAAGCTTTTACTTAAGATCTGTTGCCTTAAAGGTGGAGAGAGGAAAGTAATCTGTACTTCAACTAAAGAGAAATCTGAATCAAACCATTTGCCTTCAGGAGAGCTCAACAAGATAAATGAGACCAGGAACAGAGGGACAGAATAGGAGAGCTGGTCAGACAAAAAATAAAAGTGTCTGTGAGGTGTGAGGATGCTATTATGATTTTTCAAAGGAGTTGAATTTGGATGGACATAGGGAGACAAGCCCTCCTCACTTTTCAACTGTTTACTTCTTTTGTGGGCTGCCAGAAGGGATTCTTAGTTCAGGTTTCATGGCAAGAGGATTGCTACAGACATTTCCTCCACACTGTGTTGAAGACTCATGTCTAAGTATTTCCTAGAGCCAGCCTGAGTAAAACTTTGTTTATTCAGAGTAATGATGACATCCAGTGGCCACTAAGTTAATCTCAGCCTATGGGAGCATTACAACCTTCAATATCAGAACAGATATCCTCTTTACATATGGATATATATTAGCTCTGCTCTTTCACTTCCTGATCAGAAAGTATAAATGCATTAAAGAAGTGCTATAATCATTGGGCACAGGTCAGATGCTTGTACAAATTCTAAATAAGTCTTTGCATTCTCACTCTGAAAAATTATAAATAAGATACGTAAAAACTTTCAAGCATTTTCAAGATACTCAAAGAAACTGGAAATCAGCATGAATGAATGTATATCAAGAAAGAGTATGGGGTGAAAAAATATGCATATGCACACACTAGCTGCTCAGGCTGTTAAAATTGCTTGTCTCATTTACCAAACCCAATCACAAACATACACACAAAAAAGCTGTGGAGTTTTTTCCACTTTTATGAGGAACTCTGTCAAAATATCAAAATACAGCTCTTTACACACACTTGCATCCTTTCACAGAAAATGTCTGTTGAATACTTACCCTCCCAAATATCTCTGGCAGCCCCAAAACTTGCCCAGTGAAAACTCCAACACAGATGAAAATTGCTGTGACCTGGCCCAATGAACCACGGATTTCTTTAGGAGATATTTCATTCAGATACATGGGAAGGGCACTCAAAGAAATCCCTACAAAAGAAGGTGAAAAAATGCATAAAGTAAGTCATACCACCTTTTTATTAAGCCAAGTACAAGATGATCAGATGTTGAAAGGAGTCTGAACACCAGCCTGCTCACAATAGTGGTATGAAAATTTGCAGATAACAGATTAAATCCACAGCTAATATCAATTATCTTTGCTGCATGCCTGATTACTTTTGCACCATTTAGCAGCCATGGGATTGATTATCTCCATTACAGATCTACAGTGATGTGTGTAGGCTGCTCTTTGAAGAGAAGCAGCAAAGGTTACTGAAAGATGAGCATCACCAGGAGAATGGATTTTTTGTTTTTAATTTGTTCATTCCAAAGGAAGCAAATCAAGTTTGCACTGGTGCAGGTAAGGAAGAAAAAACAACACAAAGAGCAGATATTGCCAAAAGAAACATTTTTACCATAAAAAGTTTTAGCAGATGCTCCTCTCAGCACAGGCTTGGCTGCAATGAACATTTAGCGGCAGCAAAAATAAGGGCAAGAATGCTGCTCAAATGCACGACTTTGGTTATGCACACTGACTATACTGCCAAAGCTCCAAGCATTGGATTGTCTGCTGATAATCTGAGGCAAAGCGAGCACCAAAATTACCCATAGAGTGCACACTGCAAATGAAACACAACTTCACTTAAAAGATCAGTAGTTTGTGCTTATATACAAAGTAACCAAAAAAGTTTGCCAGAAAAGGGGCTTAGTGATGTAAAAGCCAAAGCACTTTCCATTGCTTAAGTTCATGTAATTATACAGAGAGGATAAAACCATCTTAATTCATCAAGTCTGCCGCCACATCTGGTAAATACTTCAAATCACTTAGCAACCTGTAAAGTTGCTGAGAACTTCACTGCCAGCTGCAAAGCTACTCTGGTGCACAGGTGCTTCTGTGAGTTACTTTTACATTGGGAAGACAACAACTCTAGGAGGGAATGGCAATGTTCCAAAGCTGCTGCTTAATCCTGCTGCTGTTAGCATTAGAACCAACAAGTTCAAAACACACAGGAGAAAGAAGCTTTTATAAATAGGTTGCATCCTCACAGAAAAAGGAATTTCATTGCATAATCTCCGGGGGCTGAGTGAGGAAAGGGGAAGGAACAGCCAGGGTGGACACCAACAGCTAGAGACCATTGCAGCGTCCTCACTGAATGCCAGATCCTCCAGCTCTTGTTCTGCTGTTTTGCCAGCGCAGCTATGCCCAGAATGCCTCTTTAATGTAAAGAAAGACCTAACTGGGGCAGAGGAGAAAGGTTGTATGCCGTGCAGGCATGACAGGTACATACAGCACAATAAAAGCTTACCTGCATCGACACCCATTATAATGCGGCCCAGTATGAGCATTTCAAACGATCCCGCCAACAAAGAGAGTGACATCAACAATGCAGCTGCCACTGCAAACACGTTGTTGAGCAGCAGCGTACATTTCCTAAGAAGAGAATATACTTCATGTAGGTACCAGCATGGTGACAGACAAATCTCACCATATCCCAAGCCCTCTAGGCTGTCATTCTTAAACAGCCATAAGTAAACGCCCAAAGTGCCTAACAAATGGTGCCTTGAACTTGTTGCATAGAGTTCCTAAAGATAGTTCTATATGTAAATGGATATGGTTCCAAATGGTTCTGTACCATAACTTTAAAATAAACAATATCATGGTCATCAAAAGAGCTGTACTTCAAAGGTACACACCCTAAGAATCCAAAAGCCATGCCTGAGTCTCTGTATACGAACAGAAACAAACACATTCTGGGTAAACGTAGGAATGAACCAGTGAATGTACTGCAAATAGCAATAAGCTAACTTAACTACAGACATTTTTATTCTACATACAGGTTTTCCCACTCTGAGAAATTCCAAACACTGGCATTATTAATGTCATTACAATCCATCCTTGAATCTATGACATTAAAAACACACTTTGAGGAAAATTACTACTTCTAGAGTTAGAAAAACCACTTGTGTGTTCAACCTCCCTCCAAAACTAACCAAAATACTGATTTACATATTCAATATTTTTTCCAATTTTTGAATAATTTCATTGTATAAAAGTCAACTAGTAAACATTTTTTTTTTTCCAAAGAAGTTCCCTATGGAAAATGATTATTTTGTTAAAATGAAAAAAAAAAAAAAAAAAAAAAGAAAGGCATGAAAAAATGT
>VXAV01001359.1:68700-82994 GCA_013399715.1 Alectura lathami
AGGCATGAAAATATGTTTTAAAAATTTCAGAACACCTCAATTTTTCATCCACAGTATGCCAATGGCTGTATTTCTTAGTTTTCATTTTACAGAACCTTCTGCTCAAATCTGAGGACACATTAATTCAACAGTGACTCATAAGTCTCATAACTTTTGCAGAACAAAACACTTTGTAAAAGAAATCATACATAGTATTTCATAGACCTCTGACAGTCATACTGACATACAAGATCTCTTTTTCTGAACATAGGGAAGAAGCCTAGTTAAAGATAGAAGATCAATAGATCAATAGCTCTGCTGCAACTATCTTCTATTGAAAGATTAAATAGAAAACCTTCCCGAAACTCAGGGAACACTGCTATCTTATACACATCCTGCTGTATGGATTTAAGTGGCTTTTTGCTAAATTACAGCCTGCAGGTGAATGGCTTTATCTTCAGGTTCAGCCCTGCGAGTGATTGAAAAGCTTCTTCCAATTCCCACCCAGAATCACAGCCAGGGCTGCGATATCTGTTGAAGACGTGCCGGCCTCTCCACAGCCCATTGCAATGAAATAGCTGCTTTGCCTTGCTTATGATATAGCACAGGACAAAACACCATCATTTTCACAACTGAGTGCAAAGAGAATGGTCTTACCCTATGTTTTCCACCTGTGAGTAATGTCTCTTAGCTATATGTAGTAAAGAACCAGAGCCTTGTTTTGCAGTCATTTAATTAATAACAGTTTTGGTTTTGCTCTTGAATTATAGCTCAACACTGAAGCCTCCAGCCCCATCCACAATGACATATGATGCAAACAACTGATTTGACCACAAAAGGTACCTGGAGACAAACATCACTCATGATGTTAATTATGAGGAATCCATTATCTTTGACAGTAAATTATGTATTGAAGTAACGAAGTGGTATTACATTTTTAAGTATTTTCAATGGATTTGCAGCCTCTATATATTGCAATCTCCATGTAAAATAACAGTAATGATCAGAAAGACTATCTACCCTTTCTTTTCCAAAGTGGATAGAAAAAAAACACCATGGTCCACATTCATCTTGAGCCCAACACAAAGCCCAAAAATTGAATCGTCTCAACCATTGAACCAACTATCCAACTGTTTACAAAAAATCAATGCCTTTTTAATAGGAAGTATTTTGAATCCTTATATTTTAATTAGAAAGTTGGAAAAATAATTATTTTTTTCATTAAAACCAAGCATTGTTGGAATAACATTGTTTGAAATCAATGAAAGAGATACAGCTCATTTTCAGTATATGTTTATATAACTTAGCTGCAAAGAGTGCTGATTTCGTTATTTGACTTTTCAAGTGGATATAACTTTAGAGGGTAATATAATTTGAGGCGATATACTCTGAGTGATAACAAATAATGCCAAAAATGGAAACAAGTCAAACAAGTGCTATACATTAATCTGAAGTTATTACTTTCTTCTTTATCTATTTGCATGAAATTCACAACTAGGAATATAATAGAATTAATTTCTTCAGAAAATTATCACTGCCTCAGATTTTGGTGATGATTCTAGAAGTTCATCCTATGGGGCAAATATGATATATCCTACAAAAAATATAAAGAAGTTAGGTTTTTAAATAACAATCTGTCAAAGCCAGTGACAGACTGAATACTGATCATTATTTTATTTACCATAGATCTCCTGAGAATAAAAAAGTGGTAGCATTGTTAAAATAATCTAGATAAATTAATTTCTTCATTTGAACATGGGACGGAGGAAGGCTCTCTTTGAAAATTTTGCCCTGAAACTCTCTTGAAAATGACCTAGGAATCTGGTAATCTAAAAATTATGTTATTAATCTTACAGCAGTATGAAGCAAGAGTGTTGTCTTTATAGCCATACATTATTTCTGACTAATGTTTTTGACCCCCCTTAGTGCATTACTCTGTCAGTATAAACGGAGCACACCATCACAAACACAGCTCACCAGTCTACACTTGAACAATTTAGCAGTATAAGTATTTTATTGTTCTGTCAGCATTTCAAAATGTGCTCTTCAATTACCATACTGATACATCAGCCTGGCTTCCTAGACCACACAATCACACTACAATGTGAACAGCAGACTCAAGAACCACCTTTTGATGAGCAGCTTTTATCCAGTCTCTCTGAGAGATGCAATTCCTTCCTACCTCTAATCAAGTACTCTTACACCATATTTATGAGAGAACTGTTTTCATGGTTTAACAGGGATAAACATCATAAACAGGGACAAAGCCTCCAACCCTTAAAGCCCTGGCCTGGAAATACAATCTGCTCCCATCAAAGTGGTATTCTTATGACTGATATATGCCACCACTTCAACAAACTTTCACACAAACCTGTTCTACCCTTCATCAAAATTACAAGTTGTCTGTGAAGTCACTTGTTACTTCATTTTTAATAAAGTAGAGAAAACTCAGTGACAATCCCAGGAAATAAACTGTTTGACTCAAGGATATCTGCAAATATACCATAAGTGTGTAAAAGGCAAATTGATGAATTGGCAGTAGAAATTGCAAAGAAAAATTACAACAACAAAGAAGTGGCTATTAAAAAAACCTCAAAATCAGCTGGTGAATTGATGGGGCAAAATATATTACTGAAAACCAGATAACAGATTTACAAAGTAGAGAATAGTGACCTGCTGTAGGCATAAAATTGAAGAATATGAAATTGTACTGTTTAAGGTGAGAAATGGGATGTAGAAGAGTTGGGAGAGAATGTAGGGACAACTAAGAAAAAAAATCTAAGCAGAAGTTTTCCATTGCACTTACCGTCCAAAGAACTTCACAATTGGGGTAACAATAATGGCACCCACAAGGCCACCAATGGCAAAAATAGAAACAGTGATAGACCAGAGGAGAGTCAGGGTGCTTTCATCCACTGAGAAGCCATATCTTCTTTCCCAAGTTTCATTGTAGAACTTCTTGATATACTGAAAGAAAATACATAAGAGTATTTGTAAAAATTGCTCTTTAAGTACGCAGTTTCAACGGAAATGGAATAAACAAACTGTAGTTTGCTTGCAGGAACCACCTTTTCCTTTCTACCTTCCTCCTCTGAAAAATGGGGACTCGCCTATAGCTGAGGGCATGCCAGTCAAATCAAGGTGGAAAATAAAACGCTGGTAGACATGAATGTAAAAGAGTCTTATGACAGAGAAACATCTCTAAAGAAAGGATGTTATGATAAAGGTTGCCAGCACAACATTAACAACAGTTTCTGTTAGCCTCACCACATGTACCTAAGGGCTTGGGGATACGATCACACTACCCCCGCCGGGCGCACCAGCTGAGCTCTGCTGACTGCTCACATACATACCTTTAACCTCAGGCAAGTGAGGCATTACATCCTAGCACAACATTTTTTGGACAAGCTAAGTAAAACTGTGCAAAAGGACAAGCACAGATGCTTAAATGTTAACTGCCACTAGTGAATCAACTTGTTGATTGACAGTGATCTTTAATCAATTTAGGTTAAGTGCAGGTAGTTTTAATGCTTTTTCATGGATCTAAAATGACAATAACCTTGGAAAAAAGAAAATAATCCAGGAAGGAAGGGAGTGAGGGAGGGAACAGGTAGAGGCAAAAATGTCTTGAAGAAATTAGTGAATAGGCGGAAAGGCAAGGGTAAAGAGGATGGGAATTGCAACCAATACCTGTCAGAGGGCAACATGACTGACATCAAGAGACGAGTTTAGCTTGCCTTACAGGATACAGCACCAAAAGCCACATGTTGACAGTTTGGGTACAGAGTGGGTGCAATTAAATGAAGACTGCCCACACATTTGTACATACATACCACAACCGTGGTAGTTTTGTTTCAGTACTTTCCCCACCTACTGACCCTTATTTTGCACAGCCCTTGTGCTTCTTTTGGAAATCTGTGCAAGCACACAAAAACAGAAAATACTCTAGGTGATAAGTTACCACAGAGAATAGTCTTTCATGGAGGATTTACAAAATTTGTTGAACCCTTGTTCAAAGGTACAGAAGATTAAGACATTCATAGGTAAATTCTCTAAGGGTATCAGCCACTTCTGGGTAGCGAAGCAGGGGGTCTTGCCTGCCTGCCTCAGGCTCGCTGCTCACAACGAATGGCCTGCCTAAACCCTATCCTCCTGGGGCTGCCAAGTGGGCAAAAAGGGGACAGATCCTCATGTCCAGCATTGGGACCTTGTCCCAAGCCACATTCCAGTCCCAGAACAACAACAACAGGGAGAGATACATCTAAAGCAGACATTTGACTCAGTTGAGCACGTAATGATATGGTTATTGATACACCTTCAGGAAAACAAGCTTTCTGACTTAATCAACAAATTCTAACTTCCAACTGAGCATAGTACATGAAATTTGCTTTCTGTCTTCACACCAAGCAGATATGTGTCTGTTACACTGCATGAAAGTCACATTAAAATGAAGCTATAACATAAAACCAGCAATGAAGATGAGTTACGAAACAATTTATCTCCTGGAATTTCTACTACTTTGGTGGTCCATTCATTCTGATTCACATTTAGCATATGAAACTCCCTGGAAAAAAAAAAATTAAAGAATTTAGAATCTATATAAGTAGGAGTCTTCTTGGTGAAAGCCTCCACTGTGCTCATGACAAAACAACATTTATCTCTGTTTTGTATTTCAGTCCTAAAACGTAGAGCTCAGATTTGCAGAAAATGAACTGCCTTTTCACTTATCTATTTTTTTCTCCAAGGTGCAGTACTATGAGTGATTTTATAGCAAATTCTTCAGCATAAGTTTAGGAAAAAATTAGAAGAAGGGATACTCTGTCCACTTTTATGTCACGTTTATGATAGTGCAGCACCTGGCAGCCTTATAAAATAGAGGACCTATTAAGCTCGGCAATAAAAGATAACATTTTTCTTACAAAAAAAAAAAAAATCACTTCCAAGATAAAAAATTGTTACAGGAGGAAGGCAAGAGCTGTTAGCTGTTGGTTTGATACTAATGGGGGGAAAAAAAAAAAAGCCCACAGTATCAAAAAGAGCTAGCCTTGTTTGACACTGTTCAAGTTAAGAATCACAAATCACTTCTAGAAATATTTATAGCTTCTTCCCTTCACATTTACATAAGATGTTTTTTGAATGAAGTTCAGGCAGCTAAACAAGGTAAGCAATTTATTTTCAGTAATGAAAGATGTATCAAGCATGAAGTCAGACACCTAAGATCCAGACATAAATCTATCTGCCAGACAAGGGGGTTCTCTTAGCGAAATGAAAACATGAGACCTGGCTTCTCCCATCTTCTAACACTTCAACTATCCCAAGGCCTACGCTTTCCTACCATAGCAGCTTACTTCCCCTAAAAGCCTTTAATAAGAGTCCTTCCAGAATATTTTTTGAAAGTCCAAGTGTCTCTTGAGTCTTTGGGGAACTCTGGACTCCTGAGGCAAGGTTGTCCTTCACAAAAGCCATGCCAGCTACTCCCCAGATTCTCATTTTTCTATCATAGCTTCTGCTAGTTTGCAAGTACAAATACCCAATTCTTAGTATGTATCTTCCAAGTTTTCCCCTCAAATCTACCTTTTTTTTCCTTCAAATCACATTAGTCCATGGTATTGAGTCTGTATTTGAGCTATTTTTTTCAGTCTTAAACAAATACTAAGGTATTTTGTCAATTGAATAGAAAATTATCACTAATTTTATTCCATACCTACTGACATTTAAATTTATCTGATACATCCCCTGTAAAGAAGAGTTCTAGCATGGGACCTCCACAGACCTTTCCAATCCAAAACATGAATTCGGGTTTCTCGCTCTGTCCTTCTATTTTCTGAAACACCCTTTTCCAGCTTGATCTACCTGCCTTACATCCTCAAGCTCTCTGTCTGGAAGTTTTTTCTCCCTACAGAAAGTACTCAAACCTCAAGACAAGCTCAAGTTTTAGCCATTAATATGCCAGTGTTTATATTCTTCTTCTGCTTTCCCCAGGTAAGCACGACTGCAACTTTGTGAAGGATGGCTTTAACAACTATTCTTACACTAATGTTCAATCATGCCTAATTTTCTTCATTTTTCTAAAATGCAAAGGCTTCATATCCCCGGTATGACATTTTTATATAGTCTCTGTATCATCTGCAAAGACATTGGGTATTTAGTTTCTTTTTCACCAAACTTGCTTATTTTTCTGCCTCTCCCACCACAGAAATTAATCAAAGACCTGATGCCACTGGGGGTTTTGGTGCTCCGGTGAGGGTGCAGTACCACACGGCCCCACACACCTGTGCGACACTCTGTCACACAGCGTCACCACTCCCCAACAAGCTCTACAGTATCTCAAAGTCTCATCTTGGCACCTTTCCCCAGGTTCCTCTCAGATTTCCTCAGCCATGACATAGGCAATAAATTATCCTGGAGCAGGATGAGCATTCCACCACACTCTCCCTGTTTAAGCTAGGAATTTCACACCTTAGGTGTTCCAGCCTCATATGCATGGGCTATTCAATTGGAGGGCTTTATTTAGTTTGAAACACTACCACTGCACATGCTAGGTATGTAAGAGAGGTGGAGGTAGAACATGCCATTTACTGTTTTCCTTCTATCAAGTTTCTGGTTAGACTTGTACCCCAACTTTTAAAAGGAAGACAGGGATATCTTATTTCTCCCATCTTATTTTATATACTTCTATAAAATAGACAAAAAACACAAGAAAAAAAAAAAAAAGTCTAACTAGTTCTTGGTGCACTTCACAGTGAACAAAATTTCACAGTGAACTTCCAGATAAATCTGCCACTAAATCAAGTAATAAATCCTTTCTCTACAAACTGTGCTAGAAGATACATGAATCTAAATATAATCCTTGCTTATTTGAAATTCATTTTTGATAGTAATGAATACTAAGAGAAAGCATTTTTAGAACACTATTAGCATTTCTTGCTAACGCTAATAACTAAAAATAGTATGTAAATTGTTTTCCCCTTGTGTCATGACTAATTTTCTCAGCATAGCTTTATTTATAATGAGACATAAAATCAGTGAAAATTATCAAGAAAATAAAGTACAAAATACAACACTGAAGAATAACAGACAAATGTGTCCACATGTACACCACTTTTGTCTAGATTTCCACTGCTAGTAACTGGAAAGCTATTAACATACACAGGCTTTGAAGTATTGCACATGGAAATGAAAACTAAAAGCACAGAAATCTGATCCAACAAATCCATTGGAGTCTTCTGAATTTTGTTGAAAGGCTCCTTTGGAGTTTCAATCAGTTATCTGAGTAATGCTAACAGCATAAACCCATATGCATATATTTTAGGCCATAACCAAGTACTGCAAGGAATGGAAGCTGACCGACATCACCATTTCATATTCTGCCACCTCTGTTCATTAAAGCAGCAGAGCTAGGTTGGGAGATATCACAGAATATCCCTAGTGGGAGGGAATCCACAAGGATCATTGAGTCCAACCCCTGGCTCCACACTGCACCACCCAAACCCTATGGCTGACAGCGGTGTCCAAACGCTCCTTGAGCTCTGGCAGCTCGGGGCCGTGCCCACTGCCCTGGGGAGCCTGTTCCACACCCACCACCCCCTGGGGCAGAACCTTTCCCTAACCCCCAGCCTGACCCTCCCCTGACACAGCTCCATGCCGTGCCCTCGGGCCCTGTCGCTGTCCCCAGAGAGCAGAGCTCAGCGCCTGCCCCTCCGCCCCCCTGTGAGGGAGCTGTAGGCCGCCATGAGGCCTCCCCTCAGCCTCCTCTGCCCTGGGCTGAACAAACCAAGGGACCTCAGCTGCTCCTCACACACCGTGCCCTCCAGCCTCTTCCCCATCGTCACAGACCTTCTCTAATAGCTTTATGTCCTTCTTATGTTGTGTTGCCCAAACCTGCACACAGTGCTTGAGGTGTGCACGCCTCACACACACACACACATATATGGTGATTTTTCTTGTCTTACTCTAAATAACTTTCATGAAGGGAAAACAAGAGACGGCCTTCTGAGAAGAAAAAATAACCTTGCCATAGTTACAAGGTCCACTCTCCAGCTGGCTGACAGTCAGCTGTACATTTTTGTAACTGTTTCACCTCCACAGTACCAGCTCTAAAAGGAATGCAGAAACACAGCTTCCAGCAGAAAGAAGGCAAGGAGTGGCAGCCAGCAGCAGAGATTTCATTTCCTGCACAGAGCACATCACTGTTCTGCAGATGTTGTCTACAAATTGTCCATGAAATTAATTTTAAAAATGTCATTTCAAAGAAGGGCAACTTCAACTTACAGTCGGTAAAACATCTGTCTTTCTACAGCTCAATGTTCCCAGACGTTTTTAACAAATTCTGGATAATAAACTTACATAAACTCTCCACACAAGCAAATGGAGACTTCTAATTCTGGGTTTCTCATGTGGTCAAGTACCACATGCAGGGGAAATTGTACCTGCGATGGGCCACTGCTCTTTCCTACAGAAACGTGGAGCACTGAGTGAAGTGATCTTTTCACAAGTCTGCACTAGTCAGTATAGACAACTCTGTTCTGAGCAGATCTAATGCAGTGTATTTTCCCCTTGCAAGGAAAATAAAGTTAGACCAAGTATACCTTATGAGATGACTTGCAGTAAAGACCCCAGCTGAGAACTGCAGGAGTATTCCTCTGTGGTTGGATAAGCTAGCACAACTTTCATCACGCAAGGATTTACAAACAGAGTTCATAGCTTCAGCCTTAAACGAACTTTCCCCACATAGTTCAGTGACCATGCTGTGTCCCGTCTCCTGGAAGCATCCCATATTTTAGCCAACAGTCATTATCAAGCACTTTCTAAATACCTCTGAAAGCATCACATAGTGCCTTCCCTAGGGTTGAAGGACTTTAAATATCAAAAGGAATTGTACTGAAGTAAATAGAAGCAAAAGATATCCAACATCATATACAGAGATGCCCACTACAATGCAGGCTATAAGCTGTACATGACCAGAACAAATTATTTGTCTTAACAAGTTTATAAATGTAACTCAGCTTATTACATTTAGGAGTTACTGCAGACCCACAATAACTTCTTAGATGAGTGCTGTTTATCCACAGCTAAAAGCCATTCCCCTAATGTTTTCCTCAGTCACCTCACATCAGTGTTCCCAAAGGATCAGCAGACTGATTTGGTGACACACAGCCACACAGGAGGAAAACAGATGGAGCAAAGGTACCTTATCTTGTGCTGCAGGAAGCACAGTGTTGGTAGAGCTCACTCCTCCTCACCATGGTTACAAGCAGAGCCCTGACTCTTCTCTCCAACTTGGCCAGTGCAGGATAGGGACCAGCCCAGTGTTTGCTCTTGAACCACACAGCTGTGTATTCCTTTTTGGTGGAGTGTATAACTAAGACTACTCCTTAGCCCTAGCTAAAGTATGGTTTAACACGAGTAAGGAAGACACTAAGGTCTCAAACAGTGCAATACCACTCTGCAAAATGCAGGCTTCATGCACACCTGTCAACAACATGGCCAGAACCACCAACACAGTATCAACTTTCTGTCCAAAAGCCACAAGTAAAGATTTCAAGCAAAAATGGACAATCCTGGAAGTGCTACTAACCATAATGCTTGGAATTTAGCGCTCTTCATGATATCATTGCAACTCTAGCCACCCCAGGCACAGACTTGTCTGGTCATCACTGTAATCAATTGCAAGGTTCAAAATGTAATGATCTGAGCATTGCCAAACAGCCTTTCTGATCATTCTTCCTTTCTTTTACTCCTGCAGGAAGTGCAGGAGGGCTCTGATTACCAGCTGGTCCATTTTTCAAAAGGCACTTAGA
Organism: Alectura lathami; assembly: GCA_013399715.1. Lineage (NCBI taxonomy): Eukaryota > Metazoa > Chordata > Aves > Galliformes > Megapodiidae > Alectura > Alectura lathami. The sequence goes on from VXAV01001359.1 coordinate 78,480, forward strand.
AGTTTAGAAGTCAGATCATTAACACTGCTCCTTTGACAGTACTGTCTCCATGTAGAAAAAAAAAATGTCTACCACCAGTACAATCAATATCATTGTTCACAGAATTTCAGCTTCCTGCTGATTCTGTCTAAGCCATGCTTGTCTTCTGAAGACTGCAGGGTGAAGTGATGCACAGACATGCCATGCTAGAATAAACACCTAATCTGTCTAAACCAGTGTTATTGGTACAAATGGTACCAGGAACTTCAAGAAAATTTCCAGAAGCTACCAAGAGAACAACTAAAACTTCCTATAGGGTGAGTCTTTTTCTAATCTTTTGGGTTGCCAGTTTATCAAATAAAATACAAAGACAAAATGTAAATTTCAAAAACTTCCTCTTCCATTATTTGCATAAATATTGCATCTATTTTTCATGTGACCAAGCTGCTCAGGTGGAAACCTCACCACACATTTTAATAACAGATTTTCATACATGAAGGATCTTAGCTTTGGAAATAAGCTGTTTTTAAATGGAGTATCAACAACTAACTGAAAAAAATTATTATCTCCTCTTTTCCTTTTCTTTTTTTTTTTTTTTTTTTTTTTTTTTGAAGTGTTGCTCACAACTCCGATGAATTGCTTACTGCTGTGCTTGATTGAATTAAGAAGCTTTCAAAGCTTTCTAGACCACCAGTGTAAAAACAAATCATGATTTCCCTTTTGTAATAGCTGATATTTTAATGAAATCCCTCAAATATTTTACACTGCTTTTACAGTACTCATTTCATCAGACATATTCCACACATTGCAGCCAATAGATGGCCAACAGAGCAGTTTCAAATTCAGAATCAAAGAAAGGATCACCACAAAATGCAGAAGAAAAGGCCCATTATTTAAGAGACAGCCAGAGACATTTATAGTATTGGAACTGTGGGAACAAAATGTCATGTCAGCCTCCAGAGCTGAATAAAGTAAATGGAAGTTGCTGAGTATGTACCTATAGCTACCAAATATTCACTAGTCAGAACGATAGACTGTTATAAATACCTTATCACACAAATGTGTGAGAAAATCTGGCATGATTCTGGGGTTGGGGAGAATGCAAACTAAATCCTGTGCAACCCCTCACCTCAACAGTAGCATTTAGTTTCCTGACAACTACTGAACTTATTTGAAAGCCTCGCAGACAGCAGAAAGAATTTTTCAAGCAAAGAACCGTTACTATACAAGATTTAACCTCTTCTACCATAGCAGCTGGATTATAAAAGTGGAATGCTGAAGAGCACACACTAGATGGACAAGGCTGCCCTCTACCGATCCAGGATGCCAGTTCTGCCAGCCACTTACCGTTGCAGGAGCGTTCACGACGGAGAGATTGTAACCGTAAAGAAAAGATGACCCAAAAGCACCAGTTAATGAGGCTACAATTAGACTTCCAGACCAATTCTGCAAAACAAGGAAAAGATGTAGCCATTGTTAGTGTATTTTAAACTGCATACCTCCAGTTTTAAACAGTACTCTCCTGTCTTGCACAGCCCCTGCAGGCAGATTTCCTTGCTACAGAATAATGGCCTGAAACATTTCCCATTTCTGCAACCCAACATACAGTAAATCTGAAGCGACAGCATCTCAGTTAACATTTAGCAAGGCATAAGAGAACATTTAAACTTCCTTCTACCTCACAGATTTTTGCTTCAAGCACCCCATCAGCCCCCAACATCAAAAAAGTACAATGTTACAGAAGCATACTCTCAGCAAGAGAAATTTTGTCAAAGTAAAATTAACCCAACGAAGCATCTGGCAGGATACACTTGATGCGACATGGGTTTGGGTAGCCCTGACCTGGGACAAAGCCTAAGCAGAAAACATGCCCCCTGCCCAGTCCCATAAACATAAGGATCAGTGAAACTTTGATGAAAAATAATAACAATAATAATAAAATGATGGATACAAAGTTGGTTTTGGACCCCAAACGTAGGTCTTCAGCAGTAACTTGTTGCCACACACACACACTCTGTCAGAGATGCCATCTGCCCTTTTCCCCCAGTGATGTATCAGCGACCCTCCCTCTACAACTTCTCTCCTTCCACTCCCTACCACTCTTCCCACTTTTAGATGACAGCCCCAACCTCTTCGACCAGTTTCTCCTTCCATATAAAAGGTAGCATTGCTTAGATGCTGGATTACCAGGCAATTGATTTGAGAGCTTTTGGATTTCAGGATCCTTTCCATCTCACTCTGCATTATTTTCTGCCACTCGCTTCTCCTGCTGGTTTCCAGAGCACTGCACACGACTAGCACCATTCCTAATTTCATTCTGAATAGACTTTAAGAGAAATCAGTGTTTTGGTGGCTGCTTGGTTGTTAACGTTGTTTTGTACATCACAGACGACAGCTCACCTTTCTTGACTTCTGAAATTTCATTAAAGTTGATGGCATATTTATTTTATTTTTAAAATCTCCACTAAGAATCTAGGTCTTCAGGCACAGCTGACTATTGTTTTACATCCAGTCTGATTTCTCATTGAAGCCTCAATCCTTCCAAAGGAGAAAGTGCTGCTTAAGCAGGCCTAATGAACTCGGCTTCATCCACATCACTTAGAGCAGCACAAGAGGTTAATGAATCAGTACATTTTGTTGGCTGCACGGAGCTGTACGTTTGCTCTGGGAAATGAGGGTCTGAAGCGTGAGCTACAACTGTGCAGGTGGCACATGACATAACAGTAGTGGTGGTGCACGGGAACGGGCTCTGCCTGGACAAGCATGGTAAGGAAAGTGAATGTTGTCATGGCTGTTGTCACGTGTCGGGCTCACCTTGCTACCACACTGTCACTACAGACTCTCTCTGGCTCACGGAGAAGCGGTGAAACACCCACAGGTCAGGGCAGGGACTGCAGCGCACAGCTTGGCACACGTGAGCGTCTTGCCATGCTCCGCAGCTGCAGGTCCTCAGGGCTCAAACGCGCCCTGTGGGACAGCTTAGTGTTTTTAACTTCTTCCACATGGTGTGGTAACTTTTGAAGAGATTATACGGTTCATTAACCATCCCATTTTCAGTCAGGTCAGGAGGAAGTGTACGGGAGAGGTGGGGTGGAAAGAAAGCCTTGTGTAAGAAATATACCCTGTTGAGTTCATTAAATAAGTCAAGCGGAATTTGTTGTTATTAGCCAGCTTCTTAAAATGAATCTGCCACACACAAAGCTTTGCATTGTTACTTCAGAAACAAAATAATAATAATTAAAAAAAAAAAAAAGCAGGAATTTAAACACAAGTCTTTACTTGTGTTGATAACAGTTTGTGTTAGGCATCCCTCATTTCTCTACTATGAACAACCATTCCTTCACTTATAGGAATTGCTACCTCTCTGAACTTCTGGCACTATGGATAATATTCCTAGAGGTCTAACTGATTGCTCCAGAAGGGTTCACAAGTGATAAGTGCAAGTTCATAGTGCTGCACGGTAATCTTGATGCAATATTGCTAAATGGCTCTGCTCCAATGACGTTCACCCTCCTTGCAAAAATTCTGCAAACAAGATGACTTGGGCCATACAGCCTATGCTAGTTAAAAATTGCAGTACATGCCTGAAGCTTTCAGCACAGGCAAATGTTATGCACATGAGGTTAAGTGGAAAGCAAGGCAGTACAAATCACAAGGGTGCTGCCAAATTAGAAGACCCCACATCCGCTTTATTTTCAAGTGTTGCAAACAGCAGCGTTTAGAGCCTACTTCACAGCCTGCTGCAGAAAGGCTTAAAGCCTCAGATTTATCCCCATTCAAAGTTTTACAGCTCTTGGGACATGAACTTCAGTTTCTCCATGACCTGTCTCCTCACACACTATTTGAAAAAATATTTGCTCAAGTTTCAGCAACACCAGATAAAAGACGTAAGCACAATGAAGCAAGAAAAAAAAAAAAAGTTACTCAAAGAAAAAACATATTTTGCTTGTGGCAACATAATAAACAAAAAAGTAAAGCCTCTAGCAATCTGTTTTAGTGACTGGGAAACAAGAAGGTGACCACACCTCCCTCAGAGGTGCTCCTTTCCCTCAACACCATCAGCATGCGTTATCTGTCTGCTGACAGCACAAGGGCGGGTGCTGCCACCACCCCAGCGGTAAAGGTGCAACAGGGAAGTTCTAGGTCAGACCACAGCAAAGACCTCCGAACACTAGAGAGCTTACTTTTGAAAGCCCCCTTTTTTTTTTTTTTTTTTTTTTCTCTCTCCTCTCTCTTATCACAGGTGCCACAGCCTTCAGACACGTGTTTACCAACTCGCCTGCTTTGTTCAGCGTGCAGTGCAACATTTGTGTACTATGAATCTTACATGTTCTGTTTTTTTTAAATGTGCGCTGGTTTGCATTTCAGTTTTCAAAGCACAGTTTAGGATTTCGTATTTTGATTAGTCGGGGATAGCCTCCTTCTCAAATTAAATTCAACTAAACACAACTGTAAGCCGTAAACATTGCACAGGTACACAAGAAAGTTTTTCTTCCGTGGACATTGATAAGGTTTTTTGCTGTCTTTAGGCACCCA
>VXAV01001359.1:97441-116601 GCA_013399715.1 Alectura lathami
AGATTCCCTCACCTTCCATTTATGGTTGTAATGAAAATTAAGGTTCTTGCATGATGTTGTGGTTTAACCCAGCAGACAGCCACCATATTACACCACCTCCATTGAGATGGGGAGAGAATCAGGAAAAAAAAAACAGAACTCACAGGTTGAGATTAAACTATTTACTAAGTCAGCGAAGGAAGAGACAAATAATAGTAAAAATTATATACATATATAAATATTTACAAAACAAATGAACAGTGTAATTGCTCACCATCCACCAACCAAAGCCCAGCCAGCCACTGAGCAGCAGCAACCCCACCAGCCAACTCCTCACAGTTTTAAAAGTTCACATGATGGTATACGTTATGGAACATTCTTTAGGTCAGCTGCCCTGGTTCCATTCCCTCACGGCAACTTGTGCCCCCTTGGCCCACCTCACTGGGGGGAGGGTACGAGAAGCTGAGAAACTGAAATATCCTTGGCTCAGTGCAGCACAGCTCAGCAACAACCAAGGCACTGGTGTGTTATCAACATTGTTTTTCTCCTATAGCCAAAACATAGCTTCATACCAGACACTACGAAGGAAATCAGTTCTGTCCCAGCTGAAACCAGGGCACATGACCACATCCGTAAATGGTAATTTAATGTTCCAGCCCTCTACAGGGTGTGAGAACATGCACATGTACAAGTTATACAAGTGTTAGACACTGGATATTGATCATACTACTGCATTTAGTTACTTCTACATGAAATTAATTCCATAAAATGTTAGAGCAATGCACAAGACCACCATTATCTGAGACTTGTGTTGCTCAATTTGTCATTGATTTATTTTGAAAAGCAGGGCAGATGTGAGAAGAGCCTTTGCACAGCAGTGTGCTCTGGACAGTCGAATCTAATGCTGATTGCAGACAGTTTTAGAAAGACACTGTGCTTTAAGTGGCAGATCAACTAAGTTGTTCATACATGCAAATGGATGTAGAAGAGCAAAGATCAGCATTTATACAGTAATGGACTGACTGTTAGGAATTTTAGTTTGGGAGCATTTTGAAATTATTGTGGATAGCCCTAGAAAACTATCAGTTTAGATCCCTGAGGAAGACAAAATAAGCAGAACATTTAAAAATATCTGAAGAGTCTTTGTGCTGCTACAAATCCAGACTGCAGCATATCTTCTCTAGATATTTCCTCTTACAGAGGTAAGAGGGAGCTAGAGAAGATGTAGAAAAGGGCAGAAATGGTGAATGCTACTGTGTGAGACTGAGCATGTTAATAACTCTTTAGCATAGGAAGGAGACGGCTGAAATGTGTCACAACAGAAGAGTTAGGAAGTTTCATCTATCAATCCTGTGAAACTCAACACCATAACATGTTGGAATGAAAAATATAAATAATCAGAAGAAGTGAAACAATCATGCAAAGTAGGCCCAAATCCATTTCTTTTTCCTCACCTTTTCTCCATCCTCCCAAACTTCCTGGAAACACAATCCTTGTTTAATTGTTTACTTCCTTTCCAGAATATGTTTAATTAAAGGTCTTGCCCTCTCATTCCCCTTTTATTTGATAATTGCTTACGCTGTTTCTGCTTCAGTTGAGATACAGTGAATCATTAGCGGCTATGGGTGGGGTTTGGCAGCTCCTGGCTATCTATACCTGAAGTCTGGGAACAGGAAGTATCGTAAATATGCAAAAGTCTATTTTTTTTTTACTACCATGTTTTTTTTGTGTGTGTGTTAAAGGAATACCACCCATCAGAGCGTTCAATATCGTGTCTGTCACGCCTGCTTTGTTTACCTCCTCAGCCCAAACCCTCTTTGTGAGAACTGCATGTACAGTAGGTTTTCAGAGAATTTTTTTCCTTGACATTGCCCAACAAAGGCTTGGGCACAATGGGTGTGTTGGGTGCGCTCCTGAGCCCCACAAGCAGCTGCCATCCCTTTACTCTCCCATCTCACTATGGAGAGGCACAGGGAACACGGACCTAATGGCAAATTCATTAACCTGTCATATGCATAATATTTTATAAGGATGTGTATATAAAAATAGAGGACATTCTCAATAAGTGAGAACAGATCTGAAGGCTCAGCCAGTCAGGTAACCATAATCAGAGACAGATATCTGTCTTATAGGAACTTCTGGGAGATTTTTTTTTTGCAATGCATGTAGTAAAGTACTTCTCTAGTCTTATGCACATTTTCTCCTTCTCTTCTCCCAGGCCTACGCCAGCTAAATTCTGAACACAGAACGATTCAGTGTAAAACTGCTTAGTGATCTTCCACAGCATACGATGTGTCAGCTGGTGAGATGAAGACAATATATTTATCCTATCCCTGAGTTATCTGCATAGCATTTAAACTTCAGACCAAACAGTATAAAAAGCATAGCACAGTGTTTCAAAGAAACACCAAGAACAAATACCCAGCCCATATTTTAATTACTGATTACCAACAAACAGTATGACATTTAAATAGAACCAAAGACTGTTTTATCAGCTGCATGAGAACAAGAAGATAATCTATAGGCAAACATGTTAATGTCACTGCAGCCACATTTTCCAACTTTGCACTCCAGATCTTAACAGATGTAGAGAAAAAAAAAAAACCACAATGGAATAGGGAAACACCACTAATTTTTCTAAACCGAAAATTCATGACCATGTTTCACCAATTAGTATAGACTCTGTTTTCTATCCCCAAATTCTACCCTAACCTGGACCAAATCTCAAATGGTTAATAACAGGAGGAAGCTTGCCTGGTTGTTTCATTAGACTGCAATGGCATAACCCAGAAAAGCCTGAACAGCAAAAAACCCAAATTGTGTTATTACTGTTGCAGAAGAGGCAGGCTGCTTCTAGCCAGCCTGCCAGAAACAGCTATGTGCCAAAATTAGAAGGACAAAACTTTAACACACTGCTGTTACATCTGTATGAATTCTTACTGTCTCAAAGGAAGACCAGTGATACCCACCATCAATGCTTATGCACTGCGTGAGCACATATGCCATATGCTATAGATGTTCATATGCTATTCACATAGAACACTCTTTGTATGTTCAACTCCTTGAAACAGTTCAGTGCTGGTGTCCATCTCAGCCTGATAACACTCAACAATTCAAGGCAGCAAGGTGGCATAAATGCTATATATTGCAGATCTGAGATATTCTGGACTTCTCTTCAAACAGAAATTTGGAGAACATTATTTCCTCCATTTCATCACCTGCCGCAGCTCTTCTGTTACCACCCTTCCCCATTCCATTGCTCACATAATTCCATCTCAAGCTACAGAGCTCAATACCTGAAGATCTGTAAGTTGCTGTCACTGTTTCACCCTCCCACCTCTGCAGGACTGGGGCATGATGCTCTTTGTGGCTCAGTTCTGTCCTATGGCTCCCCCATCCTTGTGACTTGGTTTGTCATTTGATCATTTTGATGAACATTTATTTCCCTTTACATACAAAGAACTGCTACAACATTCTGCTGTCTGCAACTGTTCCAGACTTGATTTTACTTGAAGTCCTGGCTTTAACTCTTCAATTCTTCTCTGTGTGTAGGTGGTATAGACCTTATGGTAGTAAAGAACACATGATGTACTGTTCTTCTTCCCTTTCTAGGGACAATACCTTGTGCTCACACTTCACCCCAAAATGCACAACAGGAAATACTAATGCCAAAGACTGTTTATTACGTCAGACTCCATGGCATTCAAACCTTAGTAAGTGGCCTCTGTCCTGACCTACATTGATTGATTAAAGCCTAATATCCTTTGTGGGATAAGAGATACCAAGGACTAGATAATCTCTCAGACCTGAGGTTAGATTGCTGCACACTTACATGCACGTTTTTGCTCTGACTCACGCTTATGCAGTCCCACACAAGCCACAGCCCTCTCTGCCTGAAATAAGACCTGTTCATGTTATGCAAGTCCTGGCAGTCTGTAGATCTTTGGGACAGCAGATTGTTTATTGTGCTATTCCTCATATCTATACTTCTGTTACAATGCGTAGTATGCAAATATCTGGACAAGTCTCCAACTGCATTTAAACACTGAACAATCAAACTCATTTTAATTCAGCCTCATCTCTAAGCTGACCTAATTTTACCTACCATTACCAGTCGTCCTTCTACCCAAGTTACCAAGGAAATGCTTGGAGATTAGAGTGAGGGACTTTGCAGAAGTGGGTAGCAAAAGGCACAATGTCACTGCTTCAGATAGCTAGAGACTGACAAAAGACTTCACAGCTTTAAATCACATGCTGCTTATCCTTTTCTTTTCCAAAACCTAAGGAGGGAGAAGTCTTACTGTGACTTTCTTCTAAGCAGTTTTTTTTCCTCTGCATGTTCTTTCATGACTGCAGGAGTTACCTTGAAACATCAACAGCTCAGAAGACAAAACATTTAACTAGAGTTGCTCCTCCCTGAAGTTACTGTTAGGTGTTTTGCATGAAGTAAAACTACGCAGTTTCTGTAAATGAGTCCAACTCCTTTGTCCAATGCAGGAGCTGATACCAGACTTCAAGTTTTCTGGCAATACATGCTCTGTGTTATTAACTCCTTTTATCTCTCCACTTGCTCAGGAGCTCAAATAAATTATTTCATAATCCTTTTGATAAACAACTTGCTGCCCCCAACCACCCCTCCCACCCCAAAAAAAGAAATTTTACTGGAACACCTTCCTATTGTAAAAAATGAAGATTTTTTCATCTGAAAATATGGGTTTTTCCAATATTACCTATTTATCCTTCCTTTTAAAGTTAAATTAATAATGAACAATTATTGTTTTATAACCACTAAAACCCCAAACCTTCTACCTTGACAAGTTGTAAACTAAGCAGCAGGATTTAAGTAATAAGCTTTCCTTCTCCACAGTCCGTGGCACAACTGAAAAATCTGTCTACAGTTACAACGAGGGGATTTGACTACTCCCTAGTTAAATCTTTACTATTTTTCCTTCTTCCTGTTGTCTATGTTGTTTGTTCATAAAGTTTGTTATTGTTAGAAGTCAAGGATGAAACAAAAGCTTCATTGGCACATACACTTTAACACTGGGGCTAGGAATGAGGAATAACTTCCAACTGCTAACATAAGGCCATGAGAAAGACCCACATTCCTTGGTAGGATTCTTCTACTTCAATGCAGTAAGGAAGAGGCAAAATAACCCCCCTTATCCATTACTTGTCCACTTTCCTCTCTTGTTCAGGGGCTGGTTCTGTTTGAGTAGAAAGCCAGCAGTAACGGTGTACTCTTTTCAAGCAGTTCGGATTATAGCCTGGGATCAGAAATACAGAGTTCATTTCAACTTAAAATCTATCAGTGTTTTTACAATAGGGAGGGACTGAACACTTATCTCCAGCAATTTGATTTAAAGTATTAGAAACTACAAAGTGATGTTTATTTGCCAAAGGCTCACTGTGAAACATCTGACTTAAAGCAACCAGGTGGTTAGGATTTGCACTGGATGGAAGTGACCACCCCACACTTCTGCACAGTACAACTTGTTAGGGCTTGGTCTTGAAAAACACACACATAACCAGAACTGAGCAGCAGACTTTTCTATTCTTCAGGTTTGTTTTTTTTTTTTCTCCTCCTCCTTACAATCACCTTCTTCACTGCCAAGCTACAGGGAGTAAGTCTCATCCATAGCCTGAGGAACAAAACTATTCCTCAGCATAGGGAGAAAACAAAGGGGTGAAAAGGGAATATGAGGTTGGCAAGGCTAGACCAGGAGCTTACAGGAAGAGAGCTAACTGTCTGTACTAGGCACATGGGAAGTGTTAGGTCTTGTGGCTTCAGGAGTAAGCAGGGCTGCATGCAGAAGCTGTCAGTCCTGCTCTCTGCCAGTGGAACAAAGCAAGGCAGTCCACCCATCTCAGGTGTGAGACAAATGGAAATGGATTTTAAACACATTTTTACTCATCCTCTTGTATTACAGTTAAATACATCCACTATGACAGTCTAGTAATATGAGAGGGAAACACTGCCGAATTAAGGGTCTCTGCCTCTTAACTTCTAGCTTTGCAGCCTTAGAGCTTAGCACTTTATGACAGTGCAAATGGATTTTCTAGGTATTGCAAGTTAAGCATTTTAGGAACAGAGCTGTTATGCAATGCTCTGTACAGAAACAAATACATAGAAGTTGAAAGTAAGGCCATAAGCAAGCCTACTGCCTCCACTTCTGACATTGTCAGTTTTTGCCTCCTGCCTCTGAAGAGGGATCACCCAAAGGGCACTTGCAGAAGGAAGACATTTTATAGCATTGGTGTATTGTTCATCTTAAAAAAAAAAAAAAGATCACAACGTGAAAACATACTCCAAATGAATTAACATCAAAGCTTATTGAAAAGACGGGTTTGTCTGTCAAGGACATCAGAAAAACTTCAGGCACTTCAGGATCTTTGCTTGCTTTTCGCACTGGGTGCCTAAGCAGAGGGCTGCTTTTTGCAATTTACTTTGTCTTTTATCTTAGGCCTCAAAATGGATAAGAGACAAAAGATCAGAACTTCAACATAAGATTTCAGTACAGTAGCATACTTTTATTTTTTTAGGAGAACAGCTTAGACCTACAATAAAATCTTTCTTCCATGAATAGCCTCAACACATGTAGCATACATAATACAGAATTAGACTTTTTGGCTGAGTAAGAAATGTCTTAAATATTTTAAAGATCTACATTGCAAAAATTTCTCAACCTTCCTCTCCTGCCTTCTGGTTAAGAAAACATTTTTCTATGGTTTTAAAAATGTATTTATATCTAAGCTATGCCCAGAAGATCCAGTGGGGAGATTACCATTAACTAACAGAAGTATTTGATCATCCCTCTTAAGTACAAAGAAGCAAGGATACAAGAGCTCCCATCTATCTGTTGCATGTTTCTTCATACATTACTACATACACAAAGGAACCACCACACAGACCCCTTTTTTCTAATTCTTACTATTGTAAGATTATTTACCTGCTTGATGGTTAGAAGGCTTATTCCAAACCCTAAGATTAAAACTCAGACTTTGTGCCAAGGACCTGAAAGTCCCTGACTTTTTTTTTTTTTTTAAATAATGAGTGATTTAATCTTCTTGAAGACAGAAGAATTTTGCAATAAAGGCACTAAACATGTTAGCATATGATTAATCCATGCTCGCATCAATTAAGCAAGCCTTAGAGAATCAAGGCGTTTCTGCGGAACTCAGTCGTTACCTTCAGAAGATAAAAGCTGTGGTATTACAAGAAAAGCCTTCTCTCAGAATCAGAAGATTTCCCTTAAAAACATCCTTTGGTGAATCAGTAAATGGACAAGCAGTTGCTGGGCATCCTCTGCTGTGCTGGCACTCAAGGGAAGCAATGAGAAAGTGAAGAGTCTCTTCCTTTCCTTCCAGTCAGCAGACAGGATAGGATTAGGAAAGACAGACAACCCACTTTTNCAGTGAGAAAGTGAAGAGTCTCTTCCTTTCCTTCCAGTCAGCAGACAGGATAGGATTAGGAAAGACAGCCAACCCACTTTTGCAAGTCAGTGCATCACTGATGGAGTTGGGTGACGCGTGCCAACTGTCTCCACCATCCAGAGGCTGCTCAGGCCTCAAGTCCTCAAGTACAGCAGCCAGCTACCCAACAAAATGCATCTTCTTTCCCTGAGAAACATCTTCCTCTGTCCAACACCTTCACTCCCCCATGGGGATGATAAGTGCTTTGCATTGAGTTTCTGAACGAGGAAGGAGCTGAATGGTAACTGAGATATACTGTAGTCAGCAGGCAAAGAGAGATTTACAGCACCTAAACTGGTCAGTTGGCTTAATATTAGGTACTTAAGTGTTCTAGACTGAGAGGAAAATAAACATCGTACTTTAAGCAAAGTATGCACTTATTTTCTTTGTTCCCTTAGTTTTCTTGTCAATAGATCAGTTTTACTTCAATTAAAGCCTTAGAAAGACAACAGCACTTTTCTTAGTTCTTTGTGCTAGTAAATGTAGAATTTTTTATATTACACATTAAAACACTAATAGAGACTTGATATTCTCCAAAATATCCTGTTCTGTATTTGCTATATTTAATTTGATCTTACCTTGCAGAGAGTTCTGTGGAAGAAACAAGATGAGTACCTAAAGAATAAACACACCTAAGAAATCCCACATTTTATAGCTTCAGTCACGTGGATGGTAAGATTCAAAATTTATTACTTCCAAATCCAGTTAGTTCTTCCAGAATTCTTTTCAAACCGCTTTGTCATTCCCTGCCTACACTTTCCTGGAAGTCAGCCTTGGACTCACAACCGTCAGAGATCAACAACTTCCACTGACTCGGTGTTATCCAGACAAAATGGCCACACACTGTTTGAAGAAGCACTGATAAGGAACACGCTGTAGTATTTACGTTAGTGCCTCACTTAAGGGTCTAAGTGTGCTTCCTCTAACATCTGCCAGATCTTCTGGCTTGGGTCCAGGGGGCTGTAATAGCAGTGCCAGTAACACTTACGGATGATACTCGCTTATTCCCAAAGAACCTTTATTACTGATATTAAATATTTACATTTTCGTGAGCGCAAGCCCCAGGATTAGCATTCTACTTCACTATTTAGGAGACAAATAGTTCCTTGATAGGGAGTTCAAGGCAATTTGGAAGAAGAACATAAGGTGAGAACCACAAACAAGCGAAAGAACAAGTCCCACTTAGTCATGAGAGACATTTAATCTCATCCTGCTGGAAGACCCTGACCACCATGCTGAAGGATTATTCTAAAACAAGAGGTTTTTCAGTAGGCACTGAGCAATAATGCTAGTTTTCAAGAATGTGGCTAAGCCATGAAGAGTTTGTCACAGGACATTGCAAATAACTTAGAAAAGTGTGTGTCATACACAGTGAGTCATAGAGCATGGCACTGAGTTTCTCTCTTATAATCCTGTAAATCTTATGGCTTTGGAGATTCACAGATCAGAAACCTGCTGTGAGGACAGTGCCAGTAGACATTCTTTGTTGGACTAGAATGGCACTACTGGAAAATCATGTCCTTTCCTCTGGTTCCTGCACAGGTCAGGCTCAAACCAGGGGAGAAGAGGCTGGGAAAGTCACTGCTCCATCCTTCCCTGATGCATCCTGTGGCATAAGTGGTTATGGCACTCCAGTACAGAACCTAGGACACTCATTTGGCAAACAGACAAAAGAAAGGCTGCTGCTGATGCGATCTTTGCAGAGTGACACCATTCTACTCCCTTCTGCCCTCCAAGAGATGCCAGTAGCCTGTGACTTGTGGTGAGGGGTAGCTGGGGTGAGCAGGCCTTTGAAAGTCAAAGGAGTAAAGAGGGCATTGAATCTGCTCCTCCACTTTGAGTCTTTTGACCTATTTATAGGTGGGCAGCTGGTCCTCCAGGTACATGTCCATGGCTGCCTCTTTATGTCAGGTCTGGTCTTATCTACTGTATTAGGGCACTTGATAAATACATCTGCATGGAGAGCCTCCTAGAGTGATCAGAGGGGATTCCTGATTTCTCTATCCTTAGCCCAAAATGCAGAAACAGTATACATCTAGAGAAAGTTAACTATTGTGCCTAAAGCTATCAGGTTCACACAAGATAAGCTAAAAATCAAAGTTTTCTATGCTCCCATAAGATCACTTTTGAATGTTCCAATTCCATCCAAATCCTCCAGTGAATTAAACTTAATGTACCAAATAAAACCCCACATAATCCTGTTAATCTGCAGTCACTAACCGATCGTTTTGCCAGCCTGCAGCTGGATTTACAGAAGATTAGGGTGGAGAGCTCTCCAAGCTGGCTCAGGGACAAGCGGCATTGTCAGGCACACCAGTGCACTTTGGTCCAGTGGCCACAGAGCTGCAGGAGGGAAAGGGCACAGCACAGAGCCCGAGCCTCAGATCTCATCTTCCATACTGGTGTGGGAGACTCGGCACTGTGCTCCTACAGTGCCTTTAGAAGTACCTGCTGACAGGGAAAAAAAGGCTGTGCACAGACTGCACAAAAATATGCCTTGGGGGAGTTTCCCTACGAACATTAACAAGGCAACACACTGAAAATGATGAGATAGCAGGGTAAGTATAAAAGGCTGTTAAACCCACTTCAAACAACTTAAACTGAGTTTAGATAAAGGCCAGAAGGACACAGGCCGCAGCTGAAGACAATATACAAGTATTCAGTTAGTCTCTGACCACAAGAGAGAGTGTGCTGATGTTTCTTTATATCTCCCGTGCCAGAATGACTCCACCATGGAACAATTTGAGAGTAATCCAGAGGCTAAACCCTTGATGTTTCACCTATTAAAATAATAGGAAAAAAAAAATCTGTGGGCTTCAGGATTCACTCAAGAATATATGAAATCTGGTCATATATCCTTATTTTCCACAAGGAATCTTCTTCAATATATACCTGAACTTTATGCTGAAACAGAACTTCAGCTATACTTGGGCACAGGACAAGGAACAGAAGAATTATGTGGATTACTTTATACAAAGCTTCATGAGAGCATGGTACTAAAAAACCCTCCCCCCATTCCCAAGAAAAACAACCTTGTACATAAGTATAAAGTCATTATACACTCATATACAGAATAAGAAAGAAGTAAAAACAAACTGGACTCCAGTGTGCAACATTTATATATAGAACATATGAAGATCTTGTCTTTAACATTAAATTTTTTCTCTTAATAACTATGTGAACTATGCACAAATGCTTACTTGATATTATAAAAAGCACAAACCATATTTAGTATTTCATAACACAATGGTTATGTAACAGATATTCCTGTTCCTTTCTATTACTAATTGCATTGATTGTAGCTTTATTCTTCTTAGGAAAATTACCTGCACCTGAAACCGACTTAAGACTTACAGGAGTATTTCCTGCTTTAGCACTCCTCTCTGACCCTAGTAAATATGTGCTAATGTGAGAGGTAGCATGACTACACTAGATTATGCTAATAAATGTGCTCCATTACCCATCATGTGAGGAACTAATATTTTTGTTAAATAGTATATGCCTTTGGGATTTTATGGTAAATGTTGAGTTTTATTGAAGAATAAGTTGTGGTTAACTATGTCTCAAAGTCTGGGACTTCTAGAGTTCTTATTGCTAATGCAGGCAGAAACAGTGTCAGTTATCCAGCAATAACAGCAACTATAAAATTATCCAAAGGAAAAGACCCTTCTTGGAAGATCTGCAAGTGCAGTTAGCAGGTCTAAGGAATATAAATGTTTACTAGTCATAAGGTGTACTATATATATATATATCAGAGAAATGTTTATATAAAGAAATGTTCATCATTTCTTAGCCATGTTTCTTTTTCAGTCTAGAAACAATATCCTGTTGAATTTCAATAGAATACCAGATGTTAAGGTGTGTGCAGATGGGCAAACAAATGGAATAAGGACCTGGAATCTGATGTAATTCAAGATAATTGTAGTACATAAGTTTTTTTTTTTTTTTTTAAATCCCATAAATCAAACTCCTGCCTGAAATATAAGACAAAAATATATAGAGAGAAATAGCCAATTCATTCTAAGGAGAAAGTGTCATTCAGAATGCAAGAATTCTGATCACCTGAATTTTACATAGATCACAACCTATGCCAACATGCTGCATATTTATAAGGTTGAAAAAGGCACAAAATAACCACCCACCTCCCCTACACATACATACACCCTTAACATACTAGGTCAGTGAGCTCCAACTCAATATCTCAGCTTGTAAGTAAATGCATAAATAAGGGTGTTTAAAAAACACCTGCTATATTAGATATAGTCTTCAACTTACTATGTTCTTGACTCAGGCTGACATTTACTCTCCCACACACTGTTCCAGTACATCATCAGTCTTTCCCCTTGAGCAATGCCAACCCTCTTTTATACTGCTTGCCCTAGGTGCACTAGTTCATCCTAAATTCAGGTAAACTGACTAATTAGGCAGAGCAGTTCAGCTGCATTCCCTCAGATGTTCTTGAAAGGGGAGGGACTCAGCCCCAGCCTGAGAGGAAGTTTCATGTCTAGGGACTGGTGGGGTAAATGGACCAATTTTCTCAAGCATTTTTCTGTGGAATTGCTCTTGAAAATACTTTAAAATAGAATGTGATATATATTCAATTATAAACAAAGCCAACAGAAAAAAATTCCAGCTTATTTTGTATTTTCCAAAATTCTATGATTTCAAACAAAGCAAAATTAAGACAAAATAAACCTAAGAAAACAGTCAGTGATTTCTGTAGACACATGACAAGCTAACCTTAAATTCTTTCAGAAGTACTTACATTTTACATTTAATCTTTAGTCCATGGCAGGGACTTAACTACCCTAAGATAAGAGTACAGATCTTTAAACTCACGTAGTCTAGAGAAATTCCCAAATTAGATTCTCAAAGTAAAATAACTCTGAGACCTTGTCAATAATTAGTTAGTTAGTTCTTTAATATTCTAAGTGATTTCCATATCTGTAAACACTGGTCTTAAAATCTGATTACAGGAGAAATACTAATGGCACACTGGGCTGTAATTCAAGAGAAGTGATAATGGCTGATGGCTTGGTGTCTGCAACAATGCCCCCGAATTGCTGTGTCAAGCTCTGCGTCCCCTGGGATACCACAGAGATGTGCAAATTGATGGAGTTCGGCTGAGGGCTGTGAAGCTGCTCTGGGGATTCTGGGGGGGCCCAGGCTTGTTCCATACGGAAAAGAGGAGGCCTAGGGGTGAGCTGAGCTGCTTTCTTCCACTTGTTGGCAGTGGGGAGGCCTAGAGAGGAGGTAGCTGAACTCCTCTCAGAGGCAGCAGTCACCAAGCACAACAGGGGAAGTCCTGGCTGTAGATATGGTACATAGTATCATAGAATCACAGAGATTGGAAAAGACCTCTAAGATCCAGTCCTCAACCCAACACCTCCATGCCCACAAAACCATGTCCCTCAGTGCCATATCTGCACGTTTCTTGAACAGCTCCAGGAAAGGAGACTCCACCACCTCCCTGGGCAGCCTGTTCCAAAACAAGTGTTCACAATGGTTGGTGGAGCTCTGGAAGAGGTACCCGGAGAAGTGCTGGTTTCTGAGCAACCTAATTTAAGGCTGAAGTTAGCCCCACTTTACTACTCCAGGAGGCTGGCCTAGGTGGGCTCCAGAGGTCACTTCCTACCAAAATTATTTCATACAGAAAAGTATTTTTAAAAGACATGGTTTTGGCACCGTATGTTATACAAATTCCCTTAAAGAAATAACTTATGCTACCAACTGAACATTATAATTGTCATACTTCAATTTTTTTTTTTAGAGCATTTCCTGTATTTGAAGATAACAAAAGCAGTTAAACTAGTAAAGCCACTTAAGATATTGTCCTACCAACAACTTTCTACTTCAACTCTGACCTAAATCTCTAGGCAGGACTTGACAAGGGGAATACGCATAAACAAATCTTAAATCTTTCTGGTTAAGTCTAGAAATGAAATAAAATTTTGAGAAAAACACAGTAACGGCTACAAAATATTTCAGGCTGCTCATTATTCTGTGCTAGATTTTGAACTGTCAGAATTTTAACTAATGCAAAGGATACCCTCATCATAATGGACCCTTCCCTTATTTACAAGGAACAGCTAATTTGTTGTCTTTCTCCAGATTTCTTTCCTCCCCAAAATATTTCTCCATCATATTTTATTTTTTATTTGTCATACTTGATATGCCTATGAGTGGTCTGACAGTTGTATTTTCTTTAAATCTTTAAGTTTGCCAAGGGTAAGTGAAAATTTGAGAACTCTTTTTTTAGCAGCTCCATAACCATAGGAAAGTTAGTAGTTTGAGAAGTTAATTCCAGACAACTAATAAAATCATTCTAGAGTTAACTGATTCATTGATGGGTCTAAACTAGTAACCCCTTTAGAATGCAGTGAGTTGAAGAATCAAAATGTGTTTGAGAACTCTGTCCCAAATTACAAATGTAATGTAGACTCCATGACCTTCACTAATATTTTATTTCTGCTTCGTTCTGTACACTGGCAGCACTGCAGATAAAGCCAGATATAGCTGCAGTCTAACATGGCTTGTGATAAGGGTTTAGACAATGGCCTGGAAGTTAGAGCTGGATGATAATTAAGATTGTTTTCATATTAGAGGTTATTTTGACTATGCAGCTAATGAACTGGAGCAGTTCACAGAAAGGAAGTCAAGATCTGTTCCCACCCTAAATTTAACCTATTTATGGTTTAGTCTGTTGCAATTATATAGCTTACTCAATTAGTACTCAATTAGATAGTTATTTCTCTTTATTTCTCTTTTTCCTCCTTTATCTCTTTTTTATTTTTTTTTCCCTCCTATTTGTGTTTTTAGTTGTGTCTCTTTCTAGTCCAACTATATTTAACATTGCTGTCATATCTCTTTGATTTGAACATTGCTCTTCTCCTTCCTTCTCTGTAGCTGGGCACTCACATACCACACTGTGCTCAGGAAGAGCCTTAGTTCACTGAAGCACTCACCCTCCTTACACAGTGTCACCCAACTGTCCCTTATCCTGGCATGGCATGCGAAATGCTGGAGTGACAGCCCTCCAGGCCAGTCAATGTCCTCTGCTCATGATAAGCCTCATGGCTCTCTCATTATTCCTGTTTTGTTCTTAACTACCTGCTTCCCTCCTGCTTCTCCCTTTGGCCCTCTGGCAGTTCTGCCCATAGCCAGCTTGCTCTCCTTCAGCTGCTCAGTCCCTTCTACCACCAGCACCAGTCTGTGCTGGGATGCAAATGATCATTTCTACTACATACTGTAGAATACTTGTGGTTCCTGGTAGCTCACCCATGTCCCAGCACTGTGCTCCTCAGAAAGCTGCTTGCTGACAGGTAAAACCACAGAATATTTTGATTTTGTAGGGAAGAACATAGACCTGGGGGAAGAGTTTCCCCTCTGATAGAAATGAACCTTGGCTGGATATTCAAATACCTTTTAAATTCAAGAAATATTCAGGTTGGGAGATTACACATACATTAGACACGTGATTTACACATCGTTCAAGTAAATGAATAATCTTATCTTTATCACCAATCGTTGTTTAGGTGAGGAAACTGAGGCAAAGATATTGTAAAGTTCGCAATTTTAATATCCACCATCAAGTCATACTAAAGACCTAATTGGAGATCACTTGATTTTTCAAAGCTATGAGCACTTGCCAAGTCCTGACCTCTCCAGTCTGACTGCCTTGAAATGTCTCTTTTGTGCAGATAAAGAAAATATATTTAGGTCCAAACTCAAAATCAGAATGTCTCAGAGAAACAAAAGTGAAATGCAATATGGAAAAACAAAAACTAAGTGAAAAACAGAAACGGAAATATAATCCTCAGACGAAGACATATCTTATTGATCCAATTATAAGTACAGGCCAGAGAAAACTCCTACTGTTTATTAAAGACCACCCCAACATCTTTATTTTGGGAAGAGAGGCACCTGGCACAATGTCAGTACAGAATGAACTCTTAAAATGCCTCTGAATTAACTCAAAGATTCTGAGTCCACATTTGGGCTCTTTTCAAATCCTGCTCTTCAGGTTTATGTATACTGGATTTCTCTTGGTTTATCTGAAAATTATATTTTGGGAGGTTCACTGAAAGGCTTGAAACCTTGGTGTCTGCCCAAATCAGAGCTTCTAGAGAAGTCCTTGACATTCTTTATCAGGCTCTTTTGACCCTTTACTTTCTTTCTGTGCTGTTAATGGTTATTTTCTTCCTTTGCTTTCCTTTCATGAAGGACTGTTTCTTTTTTAATCCATGAATCACAAAATCCTGAGGTCATCTGGTTTCCTCGGTTCAAGTAGGATCTTGCCATGTCCAGACAAATGGGCTACCTTCTGCTCCAGGGAGAGATCTCCCACTGTACCATCCCTTTTTGCAAAGCATGCAGAGTAACTTGGGATGTCTGATTTTTCCGTTCAGGAAAGACGAGGAGTAGGAAAACCAAGGAAGGTTTGGCCAGAACGCATCTACAAGACTCCAATGACACTTCAGCTCTGTTTTGAAATTATACAGGCTGCTTCCATCTCTGAGCGGATTGTGGTTGTCCTCCTTTTTACTTCAGCGTTGTGTTTACAGCTGGAGTTTGTTCAACCTTTAAGTGTTCTTCTCATCCAGTTGGCCGATTTTTTGCTCTTACTCGTTTGGTACCGTGGAGAGGCAGTGATGGCTGGTTTTGCTCTATCTGTAAAAGTGATTCATAGAAAATTAGGACCTTTTGTAAGAACACTGATCATGGTATTCACCTTCTACTGGAACTTGAACTAGTTAGTCAGGCTTGGCGCTTGTAAAGACATAAGGAAACATTCATGGGAGAAGCAACTGTTCTTAACCGTTGGTGATTTTGTTATGGATAACTGCATGTCTTTCTCAGATTTGGTGGAGAGAATATAAACAAAAGTTAATGTGGTTAGCAGGCTGGGAATACCTACAGTTTGCCAGAACTCATATGTTATTGCTGAACTTGAAACTGGCAGTGTTTGTGGTGCACTCATTTGCTCTAATGGACAAAATAAACAGGAGGACAAGGACCCAAGGGAACGCACTCTGTCCCTTTTCCCTTCATTGCAAGACAAATGTGAGGGTTTGGAAGAAATGCCTACAGAGAGCACTCGCTAATGTGCAAGATTAAGGAATGAGCACCCTCTCCTTCACTTCACCTGTACCTTAGGCTTGCACAGTGAAACACTTGACTGCATAAATTAATGTTGAATGTATCACTTTTATTCCTCATTTGCATATGTATATATACTACAATTTAGTCTTCCATTTTAAAATCATATACTCTTTTCCAATTCCACAATACAGAGACTGTTTCTCACCAAACTTGACCTTGTCCTAATTATTGTAATTTGTCTTGTATCACAGTGCCTTATGTATCTTTGTTCTTTATAGCATGCTGCATTTGGTGAATGACAAATCTGAACTGTAAAATTACGTGTAGATATATGTCAGTCAGTCACATTGGCCAGGAACTTTCAAACATCTTTCCAAATGGAATTCTTGAACACTGGGAATTTATTTTTAAGGTCATTGTTGGAAATGTATGAATTAAAGTAACCAGTCAAGTGAAACACACCCCATTTGGAGCCAAATCTTGCTTGCTGTCTTCACATAATAAGAAAAAGACGTGTCTATTTTGTATAAAGATGAACTTTCATTCTGCCCATTGTTTCTCTGATACACTGGTAACATCTTTCCAAACACGTGGAAAACTCTAGGTTACAGGTTCAGATAGTAGGTGTACGCTTCATCGTTTCTTGATTTGGAATCAACAGATTTTGCAAAAAAAAAAATATTAACAAACATTAAAAATGCTTTATATTACCTGTTTTCCAATAAAATTCCATGTAACAGATCTCAAAAAAACCACACACACACACACACAAAATCCAAACCAATACTTATACAATGTAAAACAAAGATTTTTTTGTAAAAGTAGCTGAGTCATGGTTTATAGGCAATAAAACTATAAACTTTGTTCTCAGCGTCATGACTTTCTTTTACATGCAGTTCTTCCCTTTGACATAAATAACCACACACTTAAACTACAATTGAGGTTTTACTTCATGAAGAATGATTCCATATTTATGCTTGTGCCATGAGAACAACAGATCCCACCGACACCACTTACTTCTAGGCTAAAAGTGAACACTTCTCCTCAGCTCTGTTTGAAATCATGGAGACTTTTTCTGAGAGGTTTTCGGGACTGGGATCTCACCAAGGGTACAAAGAGGACCTGCCTGAAAAGACAGAAGCTCCAAGGCGCAAGCCATGGCTTCTCACCTATGAAGAACATCTCAGTGCTGCTGTTTTTTTCAAGCTACAGTAATGCAATCTGAGCAGTTTCAAACCATACTCAGGCAGCTTTTAGGCCAAGGTCATCACTGAAGACATGTTAAACAGTGGATACTAATCTTCCCATCTAGGTTCTCCAAAATGCTGATGAATTAAGTATCTAATCCAATTTCACTGAGCTTTTATCAATTAAGTTCTAAAAAGATCACTTTGTGGAGTAACCTGCAATTTATGGAGGCTTGATGCAGCATTTCTCATGTCAGAGTCTTTAGCTGGATAATCTTCTATGGCTTATTACATCAGTACATTTTGTATATGACAATAATTAATACGTATTAGATATCTTAGTACATATTTGCCATCATGTATTGAAAGTAAATTCAATATTAAAATACATAATTCAGTATGATGTTACATTATATAATGCATTTTTATATACTGCATTATATAAATCTTCAGTTTTCATTTGCAGACAAACCGTCTACTGAGGCTTATGATTTCCTGCCTGTTATCTCAAGTTCATTCTCTTCCAAGAAGATCAACACAACAATGAAAAGGGTTTAGGAACAAAGTTAACTATTCTTCTCAGCATTATGGTACAGAGAAGTGTTTGTCCAAGTCATTGGAAACAATCCAAGGACCTTACTGTTAGGTCAGATCTGCAGGCTCCCATCTCAGTAATCTGGTTGAGCTCCCATGCTGAATACTCCCTAACAGTATGTGAGAAGACAGCCACCTCAGAGTTTCAAGCCCTCGAAGCTGTGAATGCCTGTCCTATTGAATAGCTGTCCTGCCTCCAGCAGCCACCCGAGAGACAAGGCTTCTTGGTCCCACTGCCTAGCACTGAGCCTAGCAGCAATCCCTCAGCCTGACACAATCCCCTTTAAAGTCTGAACCTTCTGATTTACCAGCGATGTCTGGATTATAGATGACTGATGCAAAAAAATGGATGCACAGAGATAGTCTTTACACGAAGTTTTTAACATTCAATTTCTTTTTTGTTGTCGGGACAGCAACCTGAAAGCAAATGTCGTTTAGAAACCATCCTGTTTCCAAGGTGCAATGCCCCGCTTTGTAATTCATCCTTCACTTCTGATTCTTTTCTTGAAGCCCAGCAAAGCCATGTGCCCTCTCCTTTATCAGGCTGCTGTAAGTGCAGCTTTGTTCCTCCTCTGAACTTTTTTNCCTCTGAACTTTTTTCTGGCTCAGGACCAAGCCCTTCTTATTATTTTTTTTTTTTAATCTTTCCTGCCAAAATCTTCCTGCGCATGCTGTACTCCTTTCTCTCCTACTTTCTTTGTTCACATACTGGAAATACTGTATTGCTCCAAGACCTCTTCTGAGGGTTAACATAATGTATTTTCTGATTTATGCCAACTCCTGACAATTCAAGTGCTTCATTTGTCACAGTGCAATTGTTAGCAG
>VXAV01001359.1:157859-175038 GCA_013399715.1 Alectura lathami
GGGAGGTTACGGAAAGAGGGGGGCGGGGGCGTGTGGAGGAGCGTGGCGTGGGCGGCCGGGGCTGGTGCCGTGACCCCTTCCTCTCCTCCTCGGGCGGTGAGCAGCCGCAGGGCTGCACCCACCAGCTCCCCTCGCCGTGCTGCATGGGGCTCTGCTTCCCTGTGCATCGTTAAGCATAGCTCGTGTGGGCTGCTTGTACCGGTGAGAGCCGTTGTGGGGAGACAAGGCGTTGGCCTTCAAGTTATCAGGAAGCAGAGTCAGCATGGCCCCAGGTCTATGGGGTCAGACGGGATGCATCCCAGCGTTCTGAGGGAGCTGGCTGATGTGGTTGCCAAGCCGTTCAACATATTTGAAAAATCATGGCTGTCAGGTGAAGTCCCTGGTGACTGGAAAAAGGGAAACATCACTCCCATTTTTAAGAAAGGGAGAAAAGAAGACCCAGAGAACTACAGGCTGGCGAGTCTCACCCCTGTGCCTGGAAAGATCATGGAACAGATACTTCTGGAAGCCATGTTAAGGCATATGTGAGATGAGGAGGTGATCCGAGACAGCCAGCACAGCTTCACCAAGGGCAGATCTTACCTGACCAGTCTGGTGACCTTCTATGATGGAGTGGCGGCATCAGTGGGCAAAGGAAGGGCAACGGTCTTCTACCTGGCCTTGTGCAAGGCCTTTGACGTGGTCCTGCACCACATCCTTCTCTCTAAATTGGAGAGATACGGATTTGAAGGATGGACTGTTCACTGGATAAAGAATTGGTTGGCTAGTCACAGCCAAAGGGTTGTAGTCAATGGTTCTATGTCCAGGTGGAGGCTGGTCACAAGTGTTGTCCCTCAAGGGTCAGTTTTGGGGCTGGTGCTCTTCAACATCTTCACTGACGACTTAGGGATCGAGTGCACCCTCAGCAAGTTTGCTGATGACACCAGGCTGAGTGGTGCAGTTGATACCCCTGAAGGAAGGGATGCCATCCAGAGGGACCTGGACAGGCTGAAAAAGTGGGCCCACGAGAACCTGATGAGGTTCAACAAGGCCAAGTGCAAGGTGTTGCACTCATATGTGGATGTACAAAAACAAGATGCTGTGTGAGGTTTCAATATAACGTACCTCAACTACAAAAATGAAATGGCAACATTAACTGGGGACACTCAGTTACAGTTTACACAATGCACACAAAATAAGGACGGGTATCTTCCATTTCAGTACACAATGCATTAACATTAAGCTGTTGCAGTTCTTTCTTGCAGTAAATCAAACACTTTGCTTTTCAGCAAAGTCATTTAATTACAAGAAGAAAGCCAGGCATGTGACACTAAGCAATCTGAAGCGGCCACAAAATGCATCACTTTTTGTCCTAGTGCTGCATTGTGGGTTAAACTAAAATGCCAAGTGTAAGTTATTCACTTTGGCATAGTGTAGATGAAATTTAACACTTCCACAAATACAGCATTCCAAAAAGTAAATTCTTCACTGAATCATAATACAGAAAATTAAGAAGTCTAGAATTCACAGTCATCTCACATGAACTAGCCAAGAAATGTAGCTTTAGACATGCTGACCTCAAACGCATAAAGCTGTCAAAATCTCAGAACTCATTAAAATCTCGGTGACCCAGAGGTGATTCCGAGCTCTCTCAACATTCATGGTGGTTCTCTCAAATGCCAGAACAATAATTCTGGCTGCACTGAGCTCCACTTCACATGTGTGTCACAACTTTTTTGGAACACATCAGAAAACCTAGTGACGTTCACCTTCATTTTGCCTGTCTCAGAAGGAGTGCTACCTAACTTTCCAGGGTCCCCAACATCTGTGTATGGGTGCGTAACAGAGTACAAAAATAATGCACTCAAATGTAAAATGGACACTTAGGCACCATGAGCACAGTACTATAAGGACTTACAAAATCAAGAGAGAACATTTAATGCGCAACTCTCCTCTTTGTCAGGTTCAACGTACTCAATACATTATTCGTAACAGAAATTACCTGTGCTACAATAGTTAATTTCTCCATGAAGCCAGGTCATCTTTAACCCGTTTCCAGATTCCAGTTACACAAACATGAGGAAATTATTGCATTAACAGGTGTGTGTAGATACCAGCTCATCATCAGAGGTTTCTACCACTTCAAACATCGATATGTTTCAGTCAACCCCAGCAACAACTTCATATCTATGAAGTGTTAAAATACTCTTGAAAGTTTTTTTTCAGAAGAAGATAAACTGAAGCTGTCTAGTCTCCAAGAACTGAACAAAATCCAACTTCAGCCAAGGACTTCCTGACTTCTGAAACATGGATTTGCAAAGCTAAAAATGTGTGTGCAGCCTGAAATGGTAGGAAAGGAGGGCACTGAATCCAATAGCCTGTTATTCCCACAGGTTGTTCAAATGTCTTCTGTCTGGCCACACAGTGCTTCCGTGTTTCCTTTGCTGGTTGTGGAAGCTGGATCTGCTCTTCTGTATTACAGCAGAATGATCTACCCAGACAAACCAGCCTTTAAATCTCAGTGTTCTGAATTCACATAGATTTAAAATAAACTGCTATGGAGTGTACAGTTTAAACTTCTCAAAACTTCATAGAGAGAAAAAAAAAATAAAACAGCAAACTGCATGTTTTATGCAAACTAACCACATCTTAGCTTCTGCCGAGACAGTGAACTACTCCCTCTATGAGAACAACCTAAGTGCTTCTCTAAGAATTCTGACAGTGGAAAATAGTTTTGACTATGTTTAAAAAAACAAAGGTGGGAGGTCTGACTGAAAGCATGCACAATTAATGTCATCAAATTTCCAACAAAAGCAAGCTTCAGTGTGCAGTAATTGTATAAACACTAGGTTAGAGGCCTGAAACAAAGGTATCATCACTACTGAAATGCTTCCGCTACACGTATTGAAAGAAAATGTTTGCTATGGTTGTAACACATCCTTCTGTTTCTAGTTCTTCCCAAGTTCTTAATGCACTCATTACTATGTTTTCTAGATCAAACACAGATGGCATTAGAATGATCATTTATTTAAAAAAAATTGTCTTTCCAAAGCTTCCCTTCTGAAGCTACACCAACACAGCACTGTCAATCTCTTCTGCTACAAAGAAGGTAGAGCTGCTTCAGCAGTTTCCTTCCCTACTCCACCTGAACTGACAGCAGAGTACAACCTCTGTCAAACCTCTGTTGACCAGAAGTGAAGTTAGTCATGATGTTAGCAGGGTGACATGGCAGAACACAGGGAAAAAAAAAAAAAAAAAAAACATGTTTTAATATCCATTCCAAACAGTAACTGATGAAAAACTGCAAAAAGACCATGCTGAAGCTTCTTGATGTTCAAACATGAAAGCTAATCATCTCCAGAATTTCTTACCAGCTCTTTCAGGCTTTTCTTTCTGTTCTTTTAATTCCTCCCCTTCTGTAGTTATCTGTTTGATCCAAGCACACAGCCAGGCTGCTTCTTCCTCCTTCATTTCCAATGTTTCATGCATTTGTCACTTTGTCTCTGCAATTACCATGCCCTTGTCTTGTTCTAGCTACTCAATCAAATTCTTTGCGTCACGCAGCTGTGTAATCACTTTGGTCTTCTCAGGCATGTGAAGGTCCTTCATTTTCTCCAGCTCCTCAAGTCTCTCCTCCAACTGCTCCTGAAGTGCCTCCTTGTTGCTCAGCTGGGCGCAGCGCTCCTTGTGCGACCGAATCATCTCCTTGCAGCGCTGCAGCAAGTTCTGCTGGCGCTTCTCCCTCTGATGGTGGGTGTCCAGGATCTAAGAGGATCTTCGTTACCTTCATTGCTTCTTGGTTCCACAATATTTTCTGCATTGATTTCTTTTGTTGGACTTTGAAGTTGTGGTCCAGATTGGTTATTTGGATCAGGTAATTCAATGCCTGTCAGACCATTCTGTAACCTCTGTTCCAGCAATGATACCTCAGTTTGCAGGACACTGATAAGCCGATCCTTTTCTTCTAAGGAAGCATCACATTCCTCCTGGAGATGTTTCTTAGCTTGTCAATACATCTGGAGCTCCTCTCTCAGTTCTCCAGTTCTGCGAAGTGCTTTGTCCTGGCTTTGACTCAGAATGTCCTGTAGCTGCTTCTCTCGTTGGATAGCTTGGTAAGCAGACACTAGCTCTGCATATTTCTCCCTGTAGCTGCCCAGGCTGCGCTTTGTCTGGCGCAGGTGCTGCAGCAGCTGTTCCTTGCTCAGGCTCTCCTCCATGCCTCCTGGAGACTCCTCGGTCTCACTCTCGATGTCGGAAAGTGGATTGAAGGCCGGGCCGCGTCTGCATCTGCATCTGCGTCTGCATCCAGCTGGCTCAGCGAATCTCTGGAGGACATCCGTACCAGAGACTCTTTAGAAGAAGAGCGAAACGGGGACTCTTTTACCAGGCTTTGAAACAATGACTCCATGGAGGGAACCCGGCTTCTGTTGGGCTATTAGGCTTCTGTTGCCAGTTGGTGGAGGAGACTTGGGGGGGACCTGCGGCTGGAGGGGGGCAGCCCAGCCCCTTGCGGCATGCGACAGCCCCTGCTCAAATGACTTGAAATGATATAGCTAATGTATTATAGATCTCTTGTTGGAAGGTCTCATAAGTATGTAATTGATGGTCTAGGCTTGGAAGCAGCAAGTAGGCAGCAAGTATGTGGAGACTTGTGAAAAATGTAGGGTCTGATACTCAGAAGTAATTTTTTTTTAGGTGCATCTATTGTTTAAGGGCCTAGAAATCAAAATCTGAAGTAGACTGGTTAGACTCAGCATGGTGTGCCTGGAGCTTCCATTTTTTCAGCTTGTAGTGAGGGATGGTGTGGTGGCCTAACCCATGATAGCTCCCAACAGTCGCTTGCTCACCACCCCTAGGCCGCAGCGGCCAGGGCCTGCTGGTGTACTGCCAGTGGCTGGTATCAGCGGGATGGAGGAGGGAAGTGGGAAAGGTTAAAAAATGTAGAGCTCGAGAGTTAAGATAAAAACTACTTTACTAAAATAGCTAAGGAACAAGAGATAATAAAAATGTAAAGGGGATAAGGGTAATAATACTGATAATTGGAAAGCAGTGACTTAGGAGAAAGGCGAGTTCTCACCCACACACAAGCCCAACCCAGAAGGGGAAGAAGAGACATGCAAGCCACGGCTTCCTCCCCACCACCACTGGAAAGCAGGGAGAGGGCCATGTCATGATCTATATGGTATGGAATACCTCGTGGGTCAATTTGAGTTAGACATCCTACCTCTGCTCCCCCCCCCAACTTCCTAATCCCTTCTCTTCCAGCATTCGCAGATTCGACTATGCTAGAAACCATGACAGATGAAATTGAAGAAGAGGTTACTTTTTCCACTGCAAAGATCCAGTCTTTATTAACTTGGTTAGTGTGTCAGTAACTTTTACTTGGCCTTAACATTTTCACAGCTGTTCTCACACTGTGGCAGAACCTTGGGAGGTTTTTTTTGAACAGAGATTTCCGTTCAGCTCAAGCCGCAAGCACTCAGCCTCTTGGAGAATCGTGGTCGCCTCATGTTTGGTAGCAGATTTATTTGGAATAGCTGAAGAAGTTACTGCTCCCAGCTGTCATTTCGCTCTTCAGTTGAATGTGGGAGTCTGCCAATGTCAGTTTACATCAGCATTGCTGAGGAGATGGTGGTCTTTGGCAGAAGGGTGGGCAGCTAGTGCTGACTGCTTCAGTCAACCAAACTAAATCTACCAGGGTTGTCTGCCACCCCTGGGCTTAAGCTTGGCACATATTGAGACATTTCTGAGTAAATTGGAAAGCCAGGTTTTGGTATGACTTTTTCAAGATATATATATTGATAAAGAGAACAGACTACTAGGAGCTGAATTTAAAGTAAGATGTTATTTGGCCTGACAAAGGACTCCAGGTATGCCCTAGGAGTTGAAGTAAGACTTGTTTGGCCTGATAAAGAACACCGGTAATGCCCTGTTATCTATGCAAGTCTCTGCAAAGACTACTATCAGAGCCAGTCTTGATCAGCTAGTTAAAGGGTCAACTCAGCTCTTTGTGTTTGGAAAGTACACATTGAAGACTTAATTTCAAAGAGACCCCAGGACCACCGGACACCAGGGCACCTGGCCAAGAAAACATGTGATAATGATTTACCTGATTGTAATAACTCAGCCTACGGTTATGAATATGTATGATTTTGTGTAATAAATAAGTGCCTGTCGTGTGATCTGGTGTGCAAGCTTGGAGGAGCGATCCCCCTTGCACCCAGCGCTGTAATAAACATACCTGCTTTATAACTTTCTGAGTTATAGGGTTTGTTTCCGTGCATCAATATCTTCTAATATATCTGCTAATATATTCTTCATCCACATGGCATTAATTACATAGTGACGAAGTGAACATCATGTTAGGTTGCTTTAGAAAATGCTTGAATGTTTCTGTTTACTTAGTTGCTCACAGATACGTACAGTGGGTTGTAAAATATCTAATGCTAAAGTTCTGTTCATTAAGGCTTATAAACTACAACCTCAGTTCTCCAGGCATTCAGGGATGTTATTCACATATTTAGACTTGAATAGTAATGTTACGCTTGAGGCTCTGGACCAGTATTAAGGTAACAGTACGCCCAAATGACAACATTGCATGAGGAAGATATGTGGACCTAAGGCTCGACTTCAGGCCATTAATAATAAAAAGTGAAAGAGTGTGCTGTTGTACTTGCTCAGCACACGAAATTTCTAAAATATGTACCAACTCTTCACGTACTATTTTTTGGCATTATTTACTGTTCTCCGTTGCTAACTAACAAATATGACTCGCATACTGATGAAAACACGCCCCTTAAATTTGCAGCTCAGCAGCATAGCCTCAGGCACATGTTAGCAGCTCCTTAGAAAGTATTTCACAGCCTTTTGGTATTTCCACATCACTTAGCATGGCATAGCATTGCATTTATACACAAGTTTTGTCTGATGCTGAGTAGCCATCAGCTTTTCTAAAAGGAATGCTAAATAAAATAGTGCTTTGTGCTGTTCCCCCACCCCCCCTGCCCCCGCAAGGCTGCAGCTGCTTTTCCACTATTTCCTGAGGTATAAATGGTTAGAAATGCTCCCAAACAGTCACACAATGAAAACACAAAGTTTGAAGTGAAAACTCACATTACACATCATACCTGCTGCTATTATAACAAGAATTTAGAATACCGGATTCTAAGTGTCTAAAGTCAGTGTTTTATATATATTACAACTAATATATGTATTACAAATAGCATAGAATCATAGAATGAATGATAGACTGGCTTGGGTTGGAAGGGACCTCAGAGACCATCTAGTTCCAACACCCCTGCTGTGGACAGGGCTGCCAGCCACTAGCTCACTAGATCAAACTGCCCAGGAACCCATCCAGCCTGGCCTTGAGCACAGCCAGGGATGGGGCATCCACAGCTTCTCTGGGCAGCCTGTGCCAGCGCCTCACCACTCTCTCAGGGAAGAATTTCTTCCTGATGTCCAGCCTAAACCTCCCCTCTTTCAGTTTTAGCCCATTCCCCCTTGTCCTACCTAATCCACCTGTGTAAAAAGTCGGTCCCCCTCCTGCCTGTAAGCTCCTTTCAAGTATTGGAAGGCCGCAATGAGGTCTCCCCGGAGCCTTCTCTTTTCCAAGCTGAACAGTCCCAACTCCCTCAACCTTTCCTCACAGGAGAGGTGCTCCAGCCCTCTGATCATTTTGGTGGCCCTCCTCTGGACCCGCTCCAACAGCTCCACATCCCAAAAAAAAAAAAAAAAGCCAAACCTTCCATTTAATATTAAGTCCTCTTATTGAGGACATATCAGATATTAAACTGATAAGAACAGGTACTACACTTGATCTTAGCCAAAAGGACGAGAAGCGATCAAAACAGATATTCTGTTTTGTGCCCTAAGAAATACTGAATTTTCATTCCAGATAGATTCCTGTGCTGTCAATGTCAGTATGCTGGTCACAGAGCCAATGAAAAAAGACAGACTGCAGTGACTATTATCTGACCTTGTTACCTTGAAATACATTGAAAGCTGAAATTACAATAGTTTGAATTGTTGTCACTGAAATTGGGAGATAACTGTCTAACACCAATGTAGTTTTAGAAAGCAGGCATTACTTTATTTGGTGTCGGCTGTGCAAGGGATCCGCTCCATCCAACACACACACCAAGAAAGAAAAGCACAGTTCGTAAATACATTGATTAATTAACATTCGTATACTCCATTGGCCTGTTCCAGGAATTGCTCCGGGTTGTTCATACATATTTGAATGTGTCATTAAGTATGTGCTGTACAATTACAGGGTTCTTTGCAGTGGTCCTCGGTGGTCGTCTGAGGGTCTCTGGTGGTTGAGGGTTGTTGAGGTGGTTGTCACTGAGTGACACTTGTCAGCCAAAAGGTCATATTTTACATTAGTGCAACCCTATACTCGGCAAAACAGAGTAGCGTTACTCAACATTTGTCAGCTTTTCAAAGGAGAAAGGTTCTCCTTTGAGGATAGATAATTTTTCAGCAATTGTCTTTGTGAGACCATCACCATGCAACGTTTGACAATAGCAATTATATACCACTATGCAAACATTTGACAATTATATATTTTGTGCAGCTGTTCTGCAGGTATTCTCTGACAATTGTGTCAACGTCGGAATGTTGCTCGTAGAGTCAATGAAAAAAGCCATACTGCAATGGCTGTTATCTGACCTTGATACCTTGAAATACACTGAAAGCTGAAAATTACAATAGTTTGAATTGTTACCTTCATAAAAATACTATAGCAACATGATCATGCAGTATATAAAAACGTAAGCATGTTTAGACTTAGGATGAAACTCTGGTTCCTCTGACCTCTGTGGGTACAGAATTTGTTGCAGATGGGTGAAGATAAAGGTCTCTGTAGCTTGAGACCCTCACTGCTGCAGTCCTGCACCTTATTCCCCTGTCTGTTGTTCTGACACTTGTCTGTTTCCATTCCTAGATTGGAGACTGCAATGAGGCCAAACCAGATCAATTTTTTTTCAGGTTAGTTTTCAGTTAAATGAATGCTGGCCTGTTTCACAGTGCTGTTAAACGGGCTTAGGGGTTTCTGCAAAGGACTGTGGATGTGTAATGGGAAGGTTGTGAAACCAGCAATATAGGCTTAGATTAGCTTCAGCTGTTACAGAACTAAACCTTGGTTATTTTTCTCTGACTGGTTTTGTCAAAGAGCCATGACAAAATCTGAGAGAAACCTTGACCGTCATGAAACAACTGGAAGAGTAACCACTCATGCATTTCATGTACTCCAGCTGGCATTGTCTCAAGTAGAGATATGGTTGTAGAATCCCTGTCTCCCTACAGTCTGCAAGTTGAAAAGAACTGCAGGAGCCCTAAAAGGGCGATAAAAAATAAGATGGTTTGACTCTTTAGGCTCTGGGTCATATGTGGACCTTGGACCTTCTTGGAGTGGCCTAAGTGCTGCAGTCTTCTCCAATGTGTGCAGCGTTAATCTCAGATGCTCTGAAATGCAGTTTTACCTATTAAAATACTGCTGTTGGTCCTTCTCCTGAAGCTACAAACTTCTGTATTTGAATCAATGAGCTTTAGCTGGAGCTGTTAGCAATACAAGGACAGGACCTTGTCACACTAACTTCTGGTGAATATGCTCACCAATAATTTTTTTGTGAGGCACATCTCAGCAACATTTGACAAAAATGTAAAGATGTGTTTCTAATACCCTCAGCTGTATAAAGGAAAGGAAGAGGGTTTGGAAAATTCCGAAAAAAAAAAAATAAATCTGTGTTATATCAACATAGTCTCTGTTTTCATGAGTAACATAGAATTCTGTTCTGGACATCTTGTCAGGAAGGTGATCAGATATAGTCTGAAGAGATGACAAAATAATTAACAGGGGGGAAAGAAGGCTCTTTGATACATTATCAAGTTAAATTGCATAGAAATACAGCACAGCAGTGAAAAGGTGAAATTCAGAGAGGTATGCAGTTGCAAGTGGTCCATAGGCAGCCAATTAGATCCTTTTCACCCTCTTAAGAGGACAGTCATTGAAATTAAGAGGCAATTGATTTAGAAGTGATAGAAAGAGTATTGTATAATTAACCCATGGAATCCTCTGCCACAGGCTAACTTTGAGTCAAATGGTTTAGCTTAATTCTGTTTCTTACAGAGATAACAGATAAATGCAATAGACAATGGGATACCATCTGCAATTGCTTTAAAGAAGAAGAAAACTAATTGCTTTCTTGATTCGAGGCATAAAGTATAAACTAGCTGGAAGTAGGTGTAAGTTCTCCCACGTGAAACATTACTTGAGTGTATTGCAGAGGTTTTATGTCTGAGCTTACAGACTTGACTGGTGCCTACAACATGACATAGGTTATGAGCTACTTTATTTTATTCTATTTAAAATTATACAGACTGAAACAGCTAACAATCTTTTGTAATGAAGATTTAGGAAACCATATATATTTATATCGCCGTATTTCACAACAGCCCTAAACCAAATTAAATGAGGCAATTTACGTTACCAAAATTGTTGAGCAGTTAAAGCTCCTCTCTTCCTAACTAGCTTAACTGTTGTAGAAAAGGATCTTTACTACATCTGGGATCATGGGACAGAGTTTTCACGTAATGGAACCATTATATGATTGTTACAATGGCTGCTACGCTGTAGATATTCCACTGTCAGCAATGTTTCCGTGCCTACTGCCACAGGAGATGCTGCACCTGTATTACTCCCAACAACAAAATAAATACATGGCTTCCCAAAAAGGCAAGCTTTTGTTCTTCCCAGAGATGTATTATACACTGTCTGTAGTGAGCCACAGCTACAAACAAAACATATTTCTTTCTAAATGCTCATCTTTGATTTGCTCTGACAAGAAAGGTTGTGATGTTTGGTTACAGTGCTATTATCAGCAAGGAGAGAAACATGAAAGTATACTGGTGACAAAAATCCTTGGAATTTCTGATCATACAAAGAGTTTTAGCTATTTCCAAAAATAAGTGTATTATGACCAAACATAGATTTTTAAAAACTGCATTGGCTTCCAGCTGACACTCATTTACCTGGGATACCCTTAAGGGTTAGATGGTGTCCTTTATAGTGTTTCCTTTACTGATGCCATACATGGTATTCAGATTTGACATCAGCATTTTATTTTGAACCATGGTACTATTCATGCACGGTGGGTCTGCTAATCAACCATTTATAGTTGTCACGTTTTACTGGTGACCTAATCACTGCTCGCTGTAGCATGCCACTAATGCCACTGGTAAGAGCCCAAATAATTTATTTTTGACTGCCATGTGACATAGCACACTGTAAGTTATAGCTCTCCAGGATGTAGCAGTTCTCCTGTGCCATTCAGTGCACTTGCCTGGATTTGGTGCATTCTCATTTTTAGAAACTGAAATCCAAACCAAAATTGTCAATGTGTGCATGTAGTTGAGGTTTCTAAACAGGGCGACCTCACTGTCAAGTGAATACATGCATGTTCCTTCACCTCCATTAAGAGGAATGTGTGTAACACTGTAAAAATCAGACCTATAACAGAAATAGCTTGAAGTAATTGCCTTGAGGCACTCAAGGTTTAAAGTGTTGATCTTCAGCCTTCTGATGGTAGCATGTACCTACCATTAAGGTTCCTATAGCATAGTTAATAATATAAGAAATACTTGTATCTTGAGGCATGAGGAGATTTTTCCTTCTTACATTAATATTAATCCTGTACTGGAGGTTAGATTACGTTCCAAGATTTAGAAGCATAACACAGTGTCTCTGTTCTACATTAACAGGCTGTATAGGAGTTCAGTTTTGTTCTCATTAGTAGAGCAGAGCCATACTCTTAATTAGGCAAATGAGGCAGACAAAGACTGACATATGCAAATGAGAATGAAGCCCGTTAGGCAAAAGGAATAAAAAGAGGAAAAAGACTTCAAAAATACAGTAGTGTCAGAGAATAATTCATCTAACTGCAGGGAGCTAGTGAAATGAGTTTGATGAAGAGGAATTCACTCAAATGTGATGTTGTAACCCAGAAGAGGTGTAACAAAAAAAACTTTCCTGAGAACCCTGGAAGGGGGCTGTCTCAGCTCCAATACATAAACAAGCAAAATGTTTGTTTACATGGGAAATTACTTAGACTAGCAAAGGGAACAGTTAATTGCACATTTATGAGGACATACTTGAAATGAACTGCAGCCAGGTTGGTATCATTTTCCATGCAGTGAAAATCTGATTCTGAACTATTTAAGTGGCCTTCAGAGACCTTTGTTTTCCATGTTTCTCTAAGCTTGTTTTTAAGTAGAGTCTGCCAAGATGACCCCAATGAAAGGAGGAGTCAGAGCTTCTTAAGTGAGAAGCTCCTTAACTGGGATTAGATTAACTCCATTGGTAACCAGTTTCTTAAATGGCTCCACTCAGGGGATTCAACCCTGTTAAACATCAGGAAACCTATCCTCTTGCACAGGAGGCAGTTCTAGCATGGTCCTCATCCAGGTCCCAGTATGTTCAGTAGGAGTCTTCTCTGTTACTTTAGGCCTGTAAACTCCAAAGCTCTATAAATACTGTTGTTAGACAGGAGAAATGAAAACGTTTTTGTTGTTGTTGTTGTTTGTTTGTTTTCTTTTTTTAATTTCTTTTTTTCTTTTTCTGTTTCAGAGAGTTTTCACGAATGCAAAAGATGCAATGCTAAGTGGCAGAACACAAATGAAATACAACAGTGAATTTTTACAAGGGTTTCTTAGCTCTAATAATCTGTGTTCAGACATCATGACAGAATTGTTTTTTTTTTTTTTAATGGTGACATTATTATCACTGTAAAAGCAGATTGCTAAATGTAGTTGATAATGATCCAAATTCCTCCTAGAGTGTAATGACTAATTTCCACAGAGCCTAAGGAGCCAAAAGCTAAAGCTGTCAACGCTGAACTGTCTGGAAAGCAATGGTGAGCTATCTACTATGCAAAGACAAAGACTTACATCCTTAAGGGAATTAAATGTCTAAATCCTGTTTAAATTACCTTCTTTCCACTGAAACCACTGAGAATTAAGTCTTTAAATGGAAGTTAAAACTTAACTATCTCTGTGGGGTTGCATCAAAGTCATCACCTGCAATATCTGAGTTTATAAAGGAAACATCGTAAGGAGCTAATAAGCAATTTGTTTTATCAAAGCATCTACTGATGGTTCTGCAATCCATAGGCATCTTAAAAAATGGATTAACTATCCTTCAAATTACTTTGGGCTACATAGTAATTGGAAATGGGGGAAAGCAGCTTTCAGAACAGTTTACATATGAGATAACAACTCCATGGATTACTGTAGACATACACAGTTAGCCCGATGTTGTGAAATAAAGAGGAATTTTCAATTTTGGGAAATAGAACCCTCTGATGTTACTGAGGATTTCAGCATGATTGTTAATAATGGCAGGCCTGTCATTAGACAACAAACTTAGCAACATTAGATTGTTCCATGGGCCCGTTTGTTAGATGGCACCTCATTAAAAAGGAAAAATCTAGAAATGTTTGTGTATGTGGCAGAGAGCACTTTCTAAAGATGGTCATGTTTTCACTTCTGTCATGGCAAAACCATGCAAAATAACCAGTGTACTGAGAGGAATGCTCTATGGCAATGGTAATAATTATTTTTAGCTGGAATTCATTAAAAAATTGGTCTCAATTGATCCCTGCTTTAGCAGGTTTAGGTGGTGAACAGTCCTATGCCATTATTTGACAAATAGGAACCCCATCCACTATATTCTGTGCTTCTGACAACTTTCTCTAGAAAACGGGAAGAGAGCAGACTGAAATTCAGGCAATCCTTGTCATGAGAAACAGTTAAATGAGACATGCCTGTGCAAAGGAAGTAGCTTTGACTACTGAGTAAGGGAGTCAGGACATGAAATCTGTTTTTCTACATACTTATTATAAAAAATAATCTAGCTCTTGTAATGCCTGTTGAGATCCTCTGATGAAAGGCATTTCATAAATGCAGAGAATTATAATATGAAGTAAACTGTCAAGAAAAATTGTTGTGCTGTAGAGATCACAGGCATCCTGTGAAAGAAAAGGTATGGTGTATCATTCAGAAGCCTTTATGAAGCCAAAGAGGCTCTTGTCAGAAGGGCTGATGGCACAAGGGCTGGCAGAGAGTGAGTGAGGAGCTGTGGTCACCCATAACGCACAGCTGCATCCAAAGTTTCCATGCCACTGGGTGAGGGCCTGACCTGCGTAGTTCTCTAACATGTTGGTTATTTGATAATAAAAATGGTGTTGTTACTGGAAAACAACATGATCACTATTATTGAAACTGGTTATTTTTGTCCAAGTCTGAGATGTTGATGTTAGGAAGAAGAGATGCTTTCATGACTGTTCTCCTGGGGAACCATCTTTTGGGTTGACATGGCTTTCCCTCTTGGACACACCAGAACATGGCTATGCTATAGCAATTATCTTTCCTTACTAATTTAACACATTTTCTTTCTCACTGACTTTATATTTACACACCAAATTGCCAAACATATCTATAGACTGCACTACTTAGATTTTCAGAAGTTTGTCAATGCCAACAACAGCTCAAAAACACTTTTGTTTCAGTCCATTGTTTCTTGATATTTGTACTCGTGGAAAATGCGTCATAGAAGCACACAGCTAAAATGAAAGACTTCACCAAACCTGTCGATTTGCTAAGGTAGCAACAGGAAGCATGAGCATCTTCCATTTTGAAGAATTTCAGCGTGTTTGGGCTGACATTTCAGATTTTTTTTCCTATTGCTTATATTATTGCAAAATTTCTGACAGCTGCAGGATGTTTGAAAAAAAATATTGCTTTCAACACATACAGACTTTTTTTTTTTTTTTTCTTCCCCCTGACATGTCCTCACTACCTCCTAGAAAATGGGATAAAATATTTTAGTAGAAATAGCTGATTACTTCATTTATCGTAACACACAATAAATACACTGTTGGATAGAGAACTTGGTAGCAAGTCTCATGTCAATATAGTCTGTGTGCATACAATACATTTATTCTAATTTAAAATTATACAACACAATGAGTCATGAAAACTAATGTAGATTTTCATAGTAAGAGTGCTTCTGTTTATGAATGAAGTATCTCTGAGTGACTATGAAGTAGTGATACGAGGATCTGGAAGAATTAGCTTTTTTTTCTTCCATAAGATCTGCAAATTATAAGATATTATCTTTGTATTTTCGAAGATAAGTTTACATTTGCACTTAAAAAAAATATATCCAGAAGAGACATTTTTGATGGGCATGCTTTTCAAGCGACACTTCTAAGGGATAAAATTGTGTTCATCCTGGTTCTTTCTTTATAGTGGCTCAAGTATGTAGGAAATGACAGTTAAAAGGCTATTTGTAGAAATGGGATTTGATTAATCTCCAAATACTTAAAGGACTTTTAAAGTTAAGACACAGTGTACATGGCAAAGGACAGTATAATGCATTCGAGAGAATTTCAGTAGAATACTATCTAAAGCAAAATTTAAATTCTTTTCCAGGTCTTTGGCCTTTATTCAGAAGAAATACCTGACTTAAAAGCAACTACATACTTGTCCTATCACAAAAACAAGTTAATCTGTTACCGAATTTTTGAAAGCATTCAGCATTATCTTTAGTGTCAAAGGCAGTAGACTTTGTATCTTGACTTCACAAGGAGAAGTACTGAGCCAGCACTGAGTATCTTTAAAGACCAACAAATAACCCAGGAAGATCTTGGGCATGTGGCAGGGTAGTGGGAAGCAGGGCCCAACACCATGGGACTCCAGAGAATGTTCCGTTGCCAGATTTTTAGAATTTCTTGTCTTGCAAGAACTGTTGCTTTATTTAATGTTTGCCATTGCGGGCTGTGACTATTAAGTTAAAGGAACAAAAAACAAAACAAAACAAAAAATCCAGTTTCCTAGTTTGCATTCAGCCCCTAATAGCTGAAGTTAGGTAGCCATTCAGAAATATTGTCCTTATTACAATCATATTGTGAGTTTATGAAGGAGCTGAAGAGAAAAGCAGATAATGTTCTATACTAATAAATGCCAATGGACAAAAAATGTTGTGCCAAAGAATACGGTTATCTGAGGTGAAAGATTGCATGGCGGGAAAGACTGGCTTTTCAGACATGAAAAAGCTTTTGTAGTTTGAAAACTGACTGCTTTAATTTTAATTAGGAGCTGGTTGTGAAATGATCTGCATAATGCAATACTGGATTACCTCTCAGGAAGTTGTGCAAGCTATTCATTCATTCATCCATCAGAGGTGCTATCATCACCATCCCTGAGTGCTTGTTTCACAGCTTTGGTGTTGCTCTCTGTATATGCCTAAGTAATGCACTGGCTGCTCTTTCTGTTTGTCCGTTTGCCGCTTGGCCCATCTGTCTTTTGAGGAACTCTGCAGTTTTACTTCAAGGTTGTGTATGTCTGTGTTCTGAGTGACAAATATTTCTGGAGCCCAAAAAGCAGTCTCTTGTTAATCGTTCAGTAATATTGGTGAAAGACACGAGTTTCCATCAGATAATACAACAGTAGCATAATGATTACATTTTTTAAGGACAGCATAACTGTAGTATGTAGTTATAAATTACTTTCACCAGTTTATACAGGAATCTGGCAGTGCTGGGAACTAAGTCTCTAGAGATTTGGGCTGGAATTGTGTATATGATTATTATGAGACTGTCTAGCAGGCTCAGCTATAGCAGGTTGCCTAGACCAGACAGGTTTGGAGCATCCGGGCTCACAGGCTGGAAAAGTGGGCCCACGAGAACCTGATGAGGTTCAACAAGGCCAAGTGCAAGGTGTTGCACTTGTGTCGGGGCAATCCCAGGTGTGTGTACACACTGGGAGAAGAACTTCTTGAGAGCAGCCCTGAGGAGAAGGACTTGGGACTCGTGATTGATGAAAAGCTGGCCATGAGCCGGCAGTGCGCTCTTGCAGCCAGGAAGGCCAATGGCATCCTGGGCTGCATCAAGAGAGGGGTGGCCAGCAGGGAGAGGGAGGTGATCGTCCCCCTCTACTCTGCCCTTGGAAGGCCTCACCTGGAGTGCTGTGTCCAGGCCTGGGGCCCCCAGTACAGACGGGATGTGGAGCTGTTGGAGCGGGTCCAGAGGAGGGCCACCAAAATGACCAGAGGGCTGGAGCACCTCTCCTGTGAGGAAAGGCTGAGGGAGTTGGGATTGTTTAGCTTGGAAAAGAGAAGGCTCCGGGGAGACCTCATTGC
>VXAV01001359.1:175119-215736 GCA_013399715.1 Alectura lathami
AAAAAAAAAAAAAAACGGTGTGGAGTGGCTGATGACAGGTGGTCCTGTCATCCAGAGGGACCTCAACAGGCTGGAGAAATGGGCAGAGAGTGACAGTGACAGTGGTTCAACACTGGCACAGGTTGCCCAGAGAGGTTGTGGAGTCTCCATCTGGGAGATCATAGAATGAATCATAGAATCATAGAATGGCTTGGGTTGGAAGGGACCTCAGAGATCATTTTAAGTATTGGAAGGCCGCAATGAGGTCTCCCCAGAGCCTTCTCTTTTCTCTGAGGTCCCTTCCAACCCAAGCCATTCTATGATTCTATGATTCATTCTATGATCTCCCAGATGGAGACTCCACAACCTCTCTGGGCAACCTGTGCCAGTGTTGAACCACTGTCACTGTCACTCTCTGCCCATTTCTCCAGCCTGTTGAGGTCCCTCTGGATGACAGGACCACCTGTCATCAGCCACTCCACACCGTTTTTTTTTTTTTTTAATCATCAGTGAATTTGCAGCCAGCACTGGCCCATCATCCAAGTTACTAATTAAGATCATAGTATCAATCTCAGTACTGAGCCCTGGGGCATGGCTAGTATCTGGCATTAACGGCTTCTTAGGGGAAAAAAAAAAAACAACAACTTTCAGAGTTGGTGCTATTAGATAGAGGGTATGACACTGTAAAATTAAGAGAATATTACAAAGAAGCTATATGACAGGAGAAACCCTTATGAATTATATGTCTGTTTGCTTGGAAGGACATCAAAATGGCAAGGTTACATTGTGTTCCTGCATTCATGTTTTTTTTTAGAAAACAAAGGAGTGTGGAAGTTAAACAATATTTTTAGAAGAGGATATGAGATAATAATTTAAAAGCCCAGGAGAAAAGTTAAATCAATATGCTGGCATTCTTATA
Source organism: Alectura lathami (assembly GCA_013399715.1). NCBI lineage: Eukaryota > Metazoa > Chordata > Aves > Galliformes > Megapodiidae > Alectura > Alectura lathami. Next base: position 176,018 of record VXAV01001359.1, read on the forward strand.
GGCTCTGGGACTGGTCTCTCCCCATTAAAGTTTTCTGACAATGTACCTTTCAAGTATTGGGCCTGACCCAGCCATCTTTAGGTTTCTGGCAAAAGTTTCAGGTTGCTCCTGTAACTGGTTTGAATGGTTGCTGAAAGCCCACTCTGGGCTTGAGCAGAGTGGTGACCAAGCTGTGCACCGTGTGGCTTTACATCCAGGGTACTGTCTCAGGGCAGGCTCCTCCAGCAACCTCTTGCTGACCTTGCTCTGGATACCTGTTTGCATGACTGTCTCCCATTACTGAAGGAAAAGTGGGAAAAGCTCTCCCCATGAGCAAGACAAATCCTACATCTCAATGTGAGGCCACATTCATTACAAGCAGTGCTACTAGCCTGTTCCTCTATGTGAATTGCTCGTTAACTGGAATTCAAAGGTCAGCGTGCACCTGTGGGTGAGATTTGAATAGACAAGGGGTGATGCTGCTGAGGAGGCGCAGATAAAGAATCAAATGACAGGAGATGCAGGTGGGAGAAAATGAACAAACATGCAATGATTGTTGAAATGAATACATCTGTAGATACTTTATTCATGTATATTCATGTTCTATCTGTTAATCTGCTTCCACATTGGGCTTAATCATATTTAACATACCACATGGCTGATAGCATATTTGCTTCATTCCAGACACAACGAATAATGTATCATAGCATCGGAACAGTTAAGGTTGGAAGGGATCTCTGGAGTCCAGTCCAACACTTCCTGCTCAGTGTGGGGTAAGCTTGTTTAACTGCAGTTAACACATAGTAGGTATCAGGTTCTAGCAAAACAATATTTACCCTCTAGCAGGCCATATGCTAATTACATGTGGAGACACAAAGATGTGCCTGGACATACAGCTGGCCATTTGATTCATAAAACAGTTGTACATAATACCACATTACAAATTTGACGACCACATCTGAGTTCTGAAGAAGGGTTAGTTAATACTTATGTAGCACTGCATCTCAAACAGGAACACCTACTGCAGCTCCTCAGCCGCCTCCTGGAAGTGCTTACTTGTCTCCATTGATGCACGGAAACATAGGCTCCTACTTTTGTCTTGTGGATGACAAGCTGAAAATTTTAAGTAGTGCAGAATACACAGTAAGAATAGACCAGTAGGGTAGACTGAAAATGCATCAACTGCTTTGTGATGTGGCACAATACAGCCCAGCTTTTCTACATAGCTGAGGAAGGAGAGGAGAAGAAATGCTTTTCTATTGACTATAATGAGGTTTGGAATTATGAATGTGACTTGGTGAACAGTTACTGGGGGTAGGTTACTGAGAATTTTGATTTTAGTTTTACTGTGCTGTATGGTAAACTGTGTATCACAAGCTGCATTGTAAACTTTGTGTGTTTTGAATGAGATTTCTAGTAAAAACAAGAAGTGTTTCATCGTATTTCTATGAATTTATTTATATGTGTGATTTTTTTTTTCTAAGGCTATTTATCATTGTCTGCCTTTTCAGAAAATAGTTTCTTAATGATATACAATCCTAATAAGTCTTCAGAAATTTGAGAGTTCCTTCCTGTGGAAACAGCTAAAAATCAGAAGAAACCAAAATGGCCACCAACAAAATAAGGAAAAAAAATCCAAATGGCTTTTGCTTTTTTTTTTTTTTTTTTTTTTTTCCCCCCTACAGTTTACCTGGTAGAACAATATTTCAGTATTACTAATATAAAGGAAATTGCACTTTATGTTCCACTGGCAGCATACCTGGAAACCCTGTGGACCTGGAGATTTCAGAATAGCAATGGAGGACACAGTCAAGACTTAGGAGGGGACAGGAAGGTAAAAATCTGTCCCAGACCATCCAGAGACTGTGGGGAGGTGATGGTAACTCTACAAGTCCCTAGAAGCCATTCAACTGGTAGAAACCTTCCATCTAACACGGAAGGCCTCAGAGGAAAGAGAGGAAGATATTTACAGACACTTTATCCTACTTCACTGGGTTTTCTCTGTTTTAAGAAGTTTATTCTTCCAGCCTATGTTTTCATATAACTTAGATTTCAAGTCAAAGCCTGGTTTTTGTGAACTTGTTTAAACACAGGAGAGTACCTATTTCAGTGCACTGTGACACAGCGTAGAACCACAAATATTTAAGAAACGTAGGGTAAATTCACTCTTGTGGCTTTAATACCGAGACTAAATTATTCAGAGGATGGACTTAATCTGGATGTGCATCAACATTTAGTTTTGCCTGGAAACATTTCTTCTTGCAGCATTATGCCATGCAGCATTATGCCATAGGAAAGCCACTATGACTGTATGCTCTCCCCTGCCACCGCCCTGCTACTTCATTCTAACTTACAAAGGCAGCACATCTAAATTTAATGGAATATCCATAATCTAGGGTACCCAGTATTGATTTTAAACAGCTTTTAAAATCACTCAGTTTATGAGTCCTGATATACCACAGTAAATTATATGCTAAAAGCTTTGATTTGTTTTTAATACCTTTTTTTTTTTTTTTGGGTTGTTGCTATTCCACCAGGAACACTGATGTTTTATGGTCTAAAAACATTTCTGGCAGATGGAATTGTTAAATCTTTCATATGCTGGTCTCCTTGATGAAGAACAATGAGTTAAGAGGTATGACTCATTCTCAGCCATGAACTCTGTTGCCTAGAAGTTATTAGAACGTCAGGCTTTGCAGGACTCAGCACTTGGAAGACAGTGACAACCATAGCACAGCCAGGTACACGGCAGTACTGGTGGATGTCAGTACCCAGGATGTCAGACCCTGCCTCAGCAGAGCTGTGGAATGCCAGTCCCTATCTCCCCACTGCCCTGCCCAGCCATGGGCTCCAACGAGCTGGCTGTATCCTTGTACTGACATCCTGGCTTGGCCTGGCTATCTTGTATTTCATCTTGTATTGCAATTCAAAGGCTGTTTCAGAAGCTGTTTACTTTTTATTCAGATCTTTCTTCAAATTTTCTATCTCAGACCTATCTATTATCAGCCTATATTTATTAGTGACAAATTATTCTCTCATTTAGACAGAATTTTCCTTTCCTGACAATGCAATGATGTATTTGTAATTAATGATCAAAACAATTTGCAGTGCTGCTTCCCTGCATTAAGTAAGCCAAGTCAGCCTTATGTGACTGTCTCCAAATCCAGGGTCATCCTGGCCATCCTCCAGTTTGCGTCCCTCTCTTGAATATGAATGATTAGAATAATACATATAACCGTAGAGAAGACAGCAAAAAAGCTTTGCACGACAACATTGATATTTTCCTTTGTCTGCTTGAAATATTGTAATTAATACATCCAAAATCTGACTTTGCCTTTTTCAAATTTGCCCTTCATAGGCAGTCTGAAATATCTTGTTATTTAGTGCATTTAGATCCTCTAACCTCCGAAACATGGGATTCCAGCTGATAACAGCATTTTGTGTTGTAAGCCCTCCAGGACACAATCGTCCATTGTGTACCTGTGGTGTCCTCTTTTTTCTTTTATACTGACAAAAAAATGGGAGAGCAAAGAAAGCAAAGAGTAGACAGCAAATTCCCAAACAGTGATGAGTTCAGGAAAATGACACAATGCCCTAGGGAAGGCTCAGTTACAGTTTTGAAGTGTGCATTGTAAACAATATCAACATAGTTTAGGGAGGACATTTTCTGACCTAAGGGGAGGACTGTAACTGCCAAGAAACCACCTGTGGGCCTCCTGTGCTGCAGGCTGTGGAGAGACATTCAGTTCTGTGCAAGTGACACCTCACATTAGTCAGTGCATGAATAAGCACTGACTAGTAAGCCCATCTTCCTGAGCTTTGCAAGTCTCCTTGTTCTCCTTTGTTTGCATTTCAGAACAGACATCTTAGCAATTTCAGATAACTTCCTAATGGTTTCTAGCAAGCTGTCTGCAAAGAATTGCAGCTGTTCCGTACTGCAGTCCCAGTAACATAATAATGAAACAACACACAATGATTTTAGTAAAGTATGCTTTTTGCACACACATAATGTACATTCTAGATAAACTCATAGTAAACTGTGCAATTCCTGATGTGTACCAATTTGAAATTTAGGTTAACATTTGTTACAAGTTCCATATTAACACATCTGTGTGCGTCAGTAACTTCAGGAAGAGTTCAGACTACATGCAGTGAAGAAAGGAATACTTTAGGCAAGCTTGTTCATCTGAAGTACTCTTTTTTTTTTTTTTTTTTTTTTTTTTTTTTTTCCTGTTTATACATGAGGCATCCTCACTAGGACAGCACAAATATAAAACTCTTTTCATGTATATAATTGGAATTTCAGACATTAGAAATTTTCTTAAATTGGAAGATTGAAGTCCTAGTCCCTTTAGGAAAAAGAAGAGGTACTTTCTACAATGAAGTCTGATACGAACAACAAGTTACCTTAATAATGGAACTAACGATGCCTGTTTTCCATGCCTGTGTGTACTCTGTCCACGCTCCTCTTACTCTGTTACACTGGGATTCTCTTGCCATGCCCCCCATGACATTCTTCTCCCCTGTAATATCTCCACAAAACCTCACTTATCAGCCAAACATCGTTTCAACACAACATCTTCCTTAAACATTATCTAAGTACAGCTGTGTCCAGTACAGAGTGTGTTCGTGCTGTTTGGCTTTTGGCAAGGCAAACAGAAGAGATTATTTTTGAGTTTATGTTGGAGCCTTTTCCTGAGGGATAATAACTTCCTCTCCCTCAAAGGCCATTTTGTTCCTACAGTTATCACAAAAACTGGTGAAACCTGTAGAAACATAACTATCTTCAAGACTACACTTCTCTGTTCAAACTTGGCTGAAATTAGACAACTGTTTACAAATTATGAGAGGGACTGATGGATGCATGCTACAGCCACAAAAGCCCCATTTTTGAGGAAACTGGGATTCAATGATGGCTTGCTTCAAGCAAATGTTCGAAGACTCAAAATGCAGCATGGATTTTCTCTTCAGATACCTAAAATAGAGAAATGTTTTATCTACTGTTGATTTACAGTTAAGTAATAGAAAACACAACACTTATTGAGGGCTGCTCCAATGTATAATTAATAAAAGTAAATTGTAAAGAAGCATCCATCATTTTAGCAAAAACAGATATAGTCAAATATACCAACTGCTTCTGACATTTTGTGGGAGCAGGAGCTGCAGTAGGAAGAGAAACAGCTGATCAAGCTAGGAACTTGGGCTGTAAAAACTACCTGTGCTGTGGTTTGCTGCTGGAGGAAGAGTCTCAGGGAAAGACGGGAGAGTCTTGAAAAGAAAGTGGAAAGAAAGGCGGATTACCTCTGGCTCTGTGCAAAGTTCTCTGTACAAAAGGCTGATGAACCCAAAGGGGCTGAGTTTGACTAAGTACGTGGAACTTTGAGGAATTTTCTTTATTTTACTCTATTCTTAACTCACATATTTGAGAGAAGGTTAGTCAATGGCCGTAACTGTACCCAGAATGATGCAAGAGAGATTTCCTTCCTGAACATCATTTTTGCAAACAGAGTGCTAAATGAGTGCAAACCTTGAGAGCCCCATCTGTCTTTTGTCCTGTCACTGCCCAAGTCAGAAGTACCAACTTCAAAGAGGCAGGGGAGATTGAGTCATGTAAAGAATGTGTAACAAGTCCACAGAAAGTGGAAGATATCTGTGGCTGGGGATTCTGCCAGTTTGTTTTGAGAGTGATAGTCTTGCTAGCTGGATTTTTCAGGTTTCACTCCTCTTTCTCCCCACACAATGGTTTGCACCATGCCACACTTGTAGTTTATTGATATCCTGGCACTCAGGTTGTCATCGTTTGTGTTCTGGGATTCTAGTTTTGATGTTACAGAGCAGGAGAAGGCCAAACTCAATATGGACATTTGGACTTTGTGCTTCTGAATCACTGCTGCAGTGATTGTTAGGTTATGAAGCAAAAGCTGGTCTGTGCACAAAGGAGCACAGAGAAGAAATGGCATCAGGAGGAGACCAACAGTACCCTGCCCAACTCCTCCCAGGGCTGTCACAGAAGAGTCACCATCTCCACAAGCAGTTTGTCCTGCTTTTATTAAACTCCTTTGCAGCTCCTTCCTGGGTGAAGGCTGTCTGTTGTGTGTGCATGGGTGTGCGTGTGGGTCTGAGCGCAGCTGCTGTGGTCAGACCATGGGGCAGAGGAACGGGGTCTCTGTAGGTGTGCAAGTTCTTAGCCTACAGGTACTAACAATTTCAAATGAAAGGCATTGAAGACTGGAAATGTTGCAGCAGTGCCTTAGCATTCAAAGCACAAACAACCCCTATTTAGATACATGATTATTTCTTCAGTGAAGGAAAACAATAGGTTGGTTATGACATCTCAAAGAAAGGCTAGCCATAAAGGAACATTTATAAAAGGTATATTCTGACTGTGAAGGCACATCTTGTAGAAAAAAAAAATTGAAAAAGATCAAAACACAACACCTCTACCTTCAGGGTAGCAGCATTATTTGCTCTTTGATGTAGACAGACACCATCTGATATGCCTCCCACATGCTAGAAAGCCTAACTTCTTCAGGGGCGTGGGCAGAGGAGATGCTGACAGGCAAGCAAATAGCAGGGAGATACAGCTCATGCTTCTGACTTGGGCTTCACATTACGCCAAAGGCCTTTCTACCAGACATACAGTATTTCTTGAATTTTTTAGAACTGTTTTCTTTTCAGATTTGTGAGATTAATGGCAAGTGTCAGTAGACAAAGAAATTAGTCCAAGATCATCTGAAACTGTGCCATAGTCTAAAAATAAAAAGGAGTTTCTTTCTTTTTTTTTTTTTTTCTTTCTTTCTTCTCTCTCTCTCTTCAGAAAGCAGTCATGCAATATTAACTTCAGCCCAGCAGAACTGTCTGTGTGTGAGTGAGGGGACTGAGGAATGCAGATGATGCAAGAGCATGAAGAGTGCCTGAGCCTAGATTGGTGCCAAGAATGCAGAATTGAGTGAGTGTGCTTGGAAAGCAGTGTCTGCCAGCAGGTCAGAATAAATGAGTGAACTGGTTTCTTCCCTCTGTACTAGTCTAGGACGTTTTTTTGCTGGACCACGGCTTGTGCAGGCACTCCTGAGTAGGCATTTAGCTATCCTGCTAGGTTATTTCTGTGCAAGGCATAGTAAGCTCCAAACAAGATTGCTTCCCTGTGTTAAAGTGAGGCCAATCATGTTCCATACAGCCATACTGTAGCATTATAAGAGATGATGTGTTATGCTGTCAGGCACCACACAAGAAAATGCAGCATTTTGGGTTACCAGAGACACATTCTTTGGCCTCTGAATGAAGCAAAATAAAGCTTTGCAATGACAGCTACTGGTTCTTGTTTAGGGATGAGGGAAGTACAAGTGTTTCACTGTGTTACCATGACATTTTGTTCTGGCAAAGCAGAATCTCCAAAGCAAATTAGGTAACGTTTACCGAAACAAATCCTGTTGGTTCAGCTGATTCCCTACAGTAAAGAAAGGAGTCCCCATGATGACTTCTTTTGTATCTTTCTGGAAACAGTTAAAGGTTCCAGGGGTGCATGTGTGGAGTGGAGATGTTTACTAAATTCCTTCCCTTAACTGCAGAAATGAGGGAAGAAAACTGCCAGTGCTTCAGATATGGCAAAGTTAATGTACTGCATCCTATTTTGGATAACATCAAACCCAGAAGGATCATAAAACCAAAAGGAAAAAAATTCCGTCCTAGGAACGATTTATTACACAGAATTGTATGCTGTGGCATAAGGATTATTTTCAGAATAAAAATAAATATCACAAAATAGATACATAGTTTGAGATGCTGCCAAAACACTGTTCTTCTAGTGCTGTCTGCATATCAAGGAGCATTCATAAACTGATGGAAGAAAGAGTCCTTCTAAAAAATTAAAAAGAGCATAATGGGATTGTCACAGTTTTAGGAAAAACTACCTAAAGGGGAAATTAATAAATCCACTGTTACAACAAAAGAATGCCAGCTTTATGTCTAAATATCCTTTGTTTGAAAATGGAGGCTTGATAAGCAGATGAAAAATAACTAGTGGTGCAGCAGCATCTGACAACAATAGCTCCTTATGTCATCTGATTTATGAAAATCCTAATCCCTGAAAACAGTTAAAATCTGCAGATGGCAGCCCAAAACCTCTGAAAACATTCCTGGAGTTATAACTGAGCACTCCCATGGTTTTGGCTATCTGTGTGACTGTTGTGATGAGAAGCCCTAACTGATATCAGCTGTTTTAGACACTGCAGACATGAGAGGCAAAGAATTTGCAGCCCAGATAGACAAAGGTGAAAACAGGACCTGTATCCTTCCTGTTTTACAGAGGGGGGGGGGGATAAAAGCACAGGGAAAGGAGGAGTAGTAGCAGTCTGCTTCTGTGCTAGAAGTGACCTTGTTCCTTGTGTGCCAAGCTTATCCAGAAACGAGGCAGCTGCTGAATCGCAGCAGAGCTTGTTAATTTGGTTCAACACTGTGTTGCTCATGCTTAGGGGTGTGAAATCTGATTTGGAGACAGCCTCTGGGATTCAGGCTGGAGGGGACCTCAGGAAGTCTCCAGTCCAATATCCTGCTCAAAGCAGGGTCAAAGCTGGATTTGGGGCCAGTTTCTCGTGGCAACCTGTCAAGGGTGCCAGTCAGGCCTTGAAACTAGCCAGGCCTTGAAAACTTCCAGGGATGGAGATTCCCTCCACAGTCTCTCTGGGCAGCCTGTTCCAGTGCTTGATTTTCCTCACAGAGATTTTTTTTTTTTTTTTTTTTTTTTTTTTTTTACTTTAGATCAAGTTTGAACCTCCCATGCTTTAATCTGTGACCATTGGCTCTTGTTCTCCTAATGTGCACCATAATAAAAAGCCTTGCTCGGTCTTCTGAGTAATCTCCTATGAACTGGAAACTTGCTATTAGACTTCACCAAACCCACCTTTTCTCCAGGCTGAACAAACCCAGCTCCCTTAGCCTCTCTTCTTAGGGTAGGTGCTCCAGCACTCTGATCATCTTGGTAGCCAGTGACCATTGACTATATACTGGGCTAACTGGATACTCCACTGATTTTAAACGGTATTTTTCCCTCTCCTCTCCATGATGCTCCACCTTCCAACTGCATTGGGGTGTTTCTTACTTATTCTTCACTAGCCCTTTTCACAGAGCAACAAACTTTAATATACTTCTTCTCTTTTTTTTTTTTTTTTTTTTTTTTTTCTTTTCCCTCTAGTTACTTCTAGGTCAGTATGAGAGAGAACTGGAGAGTTTTCTTTGCACCATGCTGAAAGCTGATAAATCTTTATCCACACGTGAACAAGTGAGAAACCAATGTAATCCTGACAGGACTGAAGAAGGTCCTTCATCACTCTCACAGAAAAATGCAAGGCATGTAGAGTGTGAAGAGGATGCTGCCCCACGGCTCACCTCCAACAGTGCCTGTGAAACTTTAGCAGTGGGAGGCCCTTCCAGCCTTCCTGCCAGTGATTGCACAGATGGGGATACCCACCGGTGTATTTCTCTATATATACTGGCATAATGCAGGGGCAGAGTGTAAGGGTGTGACATCCCTGCTGGGTGTTGGTTTTCCCAAGGAAACGATGTTTCTCCATAGCTGCGGCAGTCTGCTGACGCTCTCTATTTAGGCATCAGTCCGTGGCTGCAGTGGTAATACTAAAAACAGACTGAAGAAAAGGGCAAGTGTATTTACAGCAGTAAGACCAAAAGGTCTATATTCATAAATACTGCGAAGGACAGGCCTCTGCCAGCAAGGCAGTGAAGCAGCCCTGCGGCAGGAGCCAGCTGTCCTCCGGGAGATGTGGTGGCAACGACATCTAGTGTCAAGAGCCCAGATAGGAGCTCAGACGAGCGTCTGTCCCGTTGGGCCTTTCTGCATGAAACCTGTTTCATTTAGCGTCCCACCACCCCACCCCCCTTTTTTTTACCCNCCATAATCTCTTTAAAACTCATTCTTCTAACAGGTACTGGAATTGAGGTTGTAAAGTCCAGCATCCAGAGGAAGGAACCAGGGATGGTAAAAAGGGCTGGAAGGGTCTTAACAAGTGATTCCATTATATTGCACTAATATCCTGTGTGGCTGCGCTTGATAGATAGATGGAACACAGTGCACCTCTGACTGAGGTTACAGTGAAACTGTTAGCCAGTATATATTTTGTTGATCACACATTTTCTCTTTCAGTTGGTTATAGAAATTATGACCAGCTAACAGTCTTTCTGGTCTCTACAAGCTATTTTATTATTGGTGGCCTTAAGTGTTTTTATCCATTTCCTCTGTGTGACACTGTGCTCCCCCCTGCCCCCAGCCTCCTTCTTTGGCCTGGCCGCTACGCCCAAGGCCTTGCTCAGGACTGATAACACTGTCCTGCTAAATGCTGTGACTATGAGCCAATCATCTTACCCCATAAATAGTGAGCAGCCCGAGAGCCCCTTGAGCTCTAATTCTCAGGACAAGGCTGCATGTGATCTCCCCAGTTCCTTCCAAATACTGAGAAGCTTGAGTGACTGTACTCTTGGCATGGATTACATGGAGTAACTCTTGGAAATAACTTATTGGGATATTCCCCTCTTAGAAGAAAAGTGTTGAAGAAACCTCCAGGGTGGAGCGCAGTGAATATGCAAGGATCCAGTTCCATGATAGTTCCCTAAGCAACGCAACTTTCACTCCTGGGTGTCAGGCTCACTAGGGGAGCTTGGTGGGACTGGCTCCAGAGATACCGTATGGGGAGTGGAGCAAGGTGTGCAACTTCACGGCCAGGCTCCGTGATAACACTGCAGAGAAGAGAACTTTGTGGTATTAGGGAACTGAGCAGTCACCCTGAGGTAGCAGATGTTCAGTTTTCTGCCACCCCAATCGCAGTAAAGATAGGTATGCTTAGAGTCACCAAAGCTCCACCTGAAAATAGTATAAAAATGGTTTGAGAGAGAAAGAATTTTGGGGAAGATACCATGGCAGGCAAGTTGAGAGGACACTGTTGGCTTCTGGGACCAGTCAATGGGCTCAGCCTCTCTTCCTTCCCCATAGGGATGCCTGTTGGGTGAGATTTGCACACTTGGCTATACCGAGTGCTTCCCCAGGAAATTTAGAAATCTCTGTAGAGTTATTTAACGTTTTAATGTGTTTGTGATCAGTTGTATTGTTAATATTATTAGTATTCGGACATGCTCTGCAGGCAGTGTTTTACTGCCATCAATTCAAAACAGTCTGTTTTCTGTCGCTCCAGTAAAGAGCACTCTTCTATAAGCTAGTTGTGAGAGTTTGGTATGGGTGCAGCCAAGTTTTCTAAGGTTGGTTGTGAGAGTACAGGTTGAACACAGCTAGACGAAAGTGCTGCAGTATGGGTGAACCTGTGATTGTGAGAGTTTGTTATGGGCACAGTCAAATTGCCTAAGGTTGGTTGTGAGAGTTCGTTGGAATGCAGCTGGGCCTGTACAGCTGTAGTGGGTATTTACCCTTTTAATGCAACGATCTATCACAAGCTAGAGTGAAAAAAAAAAAAAATAAAATAATTCATCTATCAGGGTTGTTCCTTCTTTTCAAAACATACACAGTGTCAGGGATGGCTGCATCCAGAATAAGGACAGAGAGCCTTGGCTTTAGAAAAGAGAGGGAGAAAGGGGGTTTTCAGTGGTGGAACTACCACACATTATGAGAATGTGCTGGAGAGGCTGTAACCTGATATATCTAACTTATAGTGTCTAAACAATATATTTTTTTCCCACTCTGTGCTCAGCAGAAACAGTGTTTTCTTTGGGTTCTCTCCAACTGTGTTCCTGGCAGGCCCAGGGAAGAAATGTCTCCTTGCTGGCACAAAGTTTTCTGTTTGCAATATCGCACCACTTCCTCCTCCTGTCCTGGAGCTGGGCAGACAGTCAGGACAGATTGACCCGATCCAGTGACACAGAAGTATGCTTTTTAAAAGAAATCCTAATCGTAAAAGTGAAAACAGCAGTTAGACACCTGGGGTTATTATTCTCCTGTTTGGATACCAGCTTGAGCATAATCTGGGGCTCTTTCCAAGTCATCTGGATTTTCAATGCTCATTCCAAGCAGCAATCTGAAAGGCTTTATGCAGTGATCAGAATTCTAGGACTTGCTGACATCCAAGCTGGTTAAATAAGCGAGGACGTGACAGGAATTCTTCAGCCATTTATAAATGTTCCTAGACCATGAAGATGTTCCAGTGGTGAATCTCTCTCTCCAAACAAAGTCAGCTGCTGGTTTATCCTTTTGATGTGAGTACATTTTAGTCTCAAGATCAGAGTACCACTGTGGCACATAGATTATGAGATCAGGTAAAAAATGTGACCTTCAAATAGTTTAGATGTGTAAACAGCAATGACAAAGACATTCAGTTATCCAGCATGCACAGATTCCAGTTTCCACTGCCTCTTTATAAAATTTCCTGCTCAAAAATAAGGCTTTTTTTCAAAAGGTAAGTCAACATTGAATGTGGAAACAGGAAAAATAACAGCGTGTTATGGAGTAGTGTCTTCTGCAAGTAAATGTGACATGAAAAAACAGTGTAATCAACAAACTGGAAAGGACACATGAATTCTATTTAAAATGTTCTTGAAGTCTGAAGGACTCCTGTGACTCAAATTTCAGAGAATCATACCACTAATCAGTGTGTGTCTGCAGGGAGAGCCCTTGTTCAAAGTGAGAAGATTAAGAATTTACTCTTCTCAGCTGCAATCACTGTTAAACGTAGAGCCAATTATGTATAAAACATTTATAGCCTCCATCTACATCCTTTTTTACTGAGATATGTAGATATTCCAATAAGCTTGATATTTTTGAACCGGTTCTCATTCACTTGCTGTTTTCAGCTCTGCTTTTTATGTCTCCTGAGATCTTAGACTGAGTTTCAGAAATTTCTGCTCTTCTTACTAGACTAAACTGGTAAGTTTCTATGTTCTGTGATGCTGTTCCCAGGGGTGTTCCTGGTACAGCCAACATGAGCCTCTTGGAGGTAAGAGGCAGCAGAGATTTCCTCTCTAAAATAATTGTTCAATGACTTCTGTTAACTGTTATTCATTGGAGACCGTACAAATAATACAGACAATTTTTACTGTATCTGTAAGTATAGAATTACATTATATTCTGGTATTGGCTAGTAGACTTCCTGCAATGTCCCACACACTTGGTGGAAAAGGCACCTTCAGGTCTGCATGGGGGCCTTTTTGTTGCAGCTGCCAATGTAAATGCAAAGTGTGAGGCTACTTGCTTCGTGTTGGGTAGGTGACACTGCCTGGTAGTTGGTATTCCACTCTTTCTGGTGGGACAGAAAAGCCATGCATGTTCTTTTGCCCTATTCTCCTTACCTGGCATTGCCCTCGCTTTCAGCCCATCTCTTTTCCTGGTACAGATAATCAGATCTGCTGTATCTTGATATAAATTACCAACATAAACTTGTTGGCTCCCACTGTGATCAGAAATTGATGAAAACTCTTGTTTTGGCTGATGTTCGCAAGTAGGCATGAGATTTCTCCCTTGAACTGTGCTACACCTGTTGCTGCCAGCCATGAACTTCCAGGTAGCTGACACTTTAATAGCTGAAGAGAAGAGTCTGTTTAGTCTTGGCCCATAGTGAAGAGAATAACAACAGCTGTGTCAAATGTAATATCCCCTATGCAATATTACTTGTTAATTCTAAATTTATATGGGCTTCCAAGTTATTCTGGAAAGAATGAGGCAGTTGTTTTGTTCAAATTTTATTGTAGGGACAACTGCCAAGTTTACATTCAGTAATGCCTGGTTATATGCATTCACTGATGCCTAGTTCAAGCACTCCAGCAGAAGGCAGATTAAGACACAGAAAAATAACAATTTGTATTTCACTGAATGAAGAACACTTGCTTTATTCTCTTTGTGAATATTTACTTCTGTTCTTTTATCAATTTTTTAAAATTATTTTTATCTTAACAAATAAGGCAGTTATTATTACTAATTAATAAACCCTGCCTTATTGGAATAGCCGAAAATACACTTTCCTGCTATACATGTATGCATTCTAATTTTTAAAATATACCTATGAATTTTCTTGTAACTGACACTTTCTTTTTATTTCATATATAAGCTTTGGTACAAGTAATACGTTTTCCTGTGTATCTGTTGAGAGCCTTATCCGTTTTCATTTGTAAGGCGAAATAAAATAATAATAGGAAACAAAATCAGTCTTGCTTATATCAGATAGCCAAAATGAAAATAAAGCAGAAAAAGTAGGAGCTGGATCACAGACGAATTATTAACATCATTCTAGGTATACTTTTTTGAAGAAAAGCTTTTACATCTTTTAGATTTAAATTCTTCCTAGAATTTGGTATTCCTGTACCAAAAAAGTCAGAAAAGTGAAGGCTTAGGGTGAAAAGATTCCTGCAAATGTTGCAAAATATACAAATGTAAGAGAAGAAAATGGTATATCAAAAATACCGAAGCAAAAATACCAAACTACAAAGTCACAAAGCTTTAAAGACTCAAATAGCGGAGGTACGGGAGTCAAGACAAAGCAAGTGCCATCTCCCTGTTCATTAGTGAAAACCTTACAGCCCTTTTATACTTTAAATACAAAATGCAGAAACTGTCTTATTCTGTAGGAAAGGATGCTTGTGCAGTTTTCTTGTTAGTTTTCCACTGGTGAATCATGAATGCTCTCCTGTCCTCCCATGGTGCGCCCAGCTGTGGCTGCAGACTGTCCCTGGCATTTCGGCGTGCAACTTGCCAGCAGCTCAAGCTTAGCGCTGTAAAACTGAGCTGCTTATTTCTCAGCCTTAATCCCCTCACTTCTGCCTTTCTACATTGCTGCAGACAACAGCTCCATCCTGCCAGTAAGGCTCATAATGTGAAGCAGGGACTTCTTATTCCTCCACATCCCAACTTGTCTGTGAATCTCTCTGTTCCTTCTCTCTGTACAATTAAATACACTTCCTTTACTGAAAGGTGAACATATCTTCAGGTATTTTCCTCCCTTGATATAACTTCTTTCCTTGCAGCTTCCCTGGGAACTGTCTCGCTCCACTCCCCATCTCTGCAGTACAACACCCCACTACACCCACCACTGTTTCCTGTCTTTTTCTCCACCAGATGGTTTAATGTCTCATCTTTATCTCGAAGGCCCCCATAGCCCCATCTCATCCAGCAGTCTAGTCTTCTCTCTTACCTTGTCACTCCTCTCTCTTTTTCCTCCAGTAATGGCTACAATCTTTTCTCTGGGTTGGTTTCTTCTTTTGTTGCTGTCTGCAGGACTTCTTCCTCATTGTTTTTGTAGCTAGGCCTGCTGTCAGAAGTTCCACAAAGAGCATTATACTTCCTGAAAGTATTTCTGGGAAGCTGGCAGATACTGTGTAAAACATCACACACAGTAGTGTGCTAAAAAGGTGCTAGTAAAAATGCTTGATTCTGTGACTGGTGTCTGCCTGTTTTAGCCTGTGTCTCTCTGTAGGACTGCGAGCTTTGCAGACAAGGGCTGGCTCTGAGCGTAGTCTCTTGTAGGTGCCTGACTGCCATAACTGCAAGAAATCTGGTAACATATTGTTACAGACTTTAAGACACAAACTGTATTTTTGATTATGTCAAATATACCAGGAACTTTTTTCATAATATCGAGTGGCATATCTTGCTGTGCTGAAAAGGCAATTTGGAACGCAAGTACAGTCATTGTGCACATTTCGGAAGCAATGTCTTTTACTGCTCAGTCATTGTTTTGGCAATATCCTTTGGTCACATTTTTTTTTTCCTCTAAATGTTCTAGAAAAGTATCTGAGAGATCTCTCTCTCCTCTGTATTTAAAATACCTTTACACTGGGGTGAATTCCTCTGATATTTCTTCCCCATTGATTCTGCTGTACACGCATCTCATAGCTGTTGACATCCGGTCATTAAGGAAGATGTACTGGTCTCATTTGCAGTTAATATGAGAAATGCTGTAATTTTAATTTATTAAAATATCACCTTTCATCTTTTTGCCTATCAGCTGAATGTGGGATGATAAGTCCATGGTGGGCTCTGGTGACAATTGAAGTACAATATCCTGTTGTGCTTTGCAGTCTGGGAAAGCATTATTATTTTCACCATCTGTTCTCAGTTCGATTGTAGAATTCTGCCTGCCACATAATATGAAAATGCTGACAATCTCAAGCAAAACACGGGCTGAATGTTTGTTCCCATTCTTATCATGCTCAAACAGACTTGCAAGTGGTTCTTACTTCACCATCACAAATTGAAATAATACATGCTGATTTAGCTGCAGCATTCCCCCGTTACTATGCTTTTACCTGTAATGTGCCTAGTAAGACAGCCGTTGATTAGATGAAAATCAAACTGTATGAAAAGTATTGTATTTATATGTACTGTTGAGGAGCAAATAGAAATTTTAGCAACAGCCATGAAAAGCAACATTTTACACAGAATGATAAGAATTCAAATCCAGTATATTTATCAATATGTATATATGTGTGTGTGTGTGTTTTATACATATATCTCATATATATTTATATACATATAAGATATACCAATTATACAGATATTTCTAATATTATATGTATCATGCCTTTTAAAACAGTAAATAATCAATGAAATAGGTTCTTTACTACCTGCCGCAATATAACTATAAAATCCTGGTTTTCTCTGCCTGGCAAGATGCATTCCCAGAGCAGTATGTGCTGTTTGTTAGAGGCTGTTTGTTACTTGTAAACAATATCTCCTTATTTTGCAGTGCATTAAATCTGGAGCTCACTCTCATTTAAGTGCGCAGTTTCAGTTATAAATGATTTTACGAATCTGGATGTATTTCCTGTTTGCACTTCTCTTCAGTTCTGGAGATGTCCTTTAACCCTTGTACTTCCAATATAAAAATGCAGAAAGGATACAGTGCTTGGTGTATGCTCGTACTTCTATGAAAAATCAATCTGAAAAGACAAAGTTAAACTCTGTGTCTGAGAAAGAATATATGTGTTGTGCTTATTGTTCCAGCTCTGCTTGTCAGTACACCCATTATGTCAGCATGACCAGACAGGGATTACATGTGGGATTATAGTGCCAGCTTGTGAGGAAAAGTGGGAAAGAAAGACAGAGTCGTATGATCAGTGCAAACTAATTTATTACACAGACAAGCGTCTCTGCTTGGCCCAGATGGATTTTCCTCATGGACAGGTGGTGACATGTCTGATCTGGTTTTAGAAAACATGAAAAATGGGTTTGTAGCAGTGTCCTTTCTTCTTTTGGCTGGTTTTGGCTTTCTGTTCTTTGAGGAGTGTGCATGTATGAGAAGCATGAGTATGAGTACAGCTCAGTGGTACAGCTGTAATGTTGGAAGGGTGATGGGATTTTGGGGAGGAATTGAGTGCCAGACTCATAGTTTTATTTCTTCTTATTGCCATAATACTTTCAAAGCAACTGAAAGCCAGCAGTTACCTCGTGCCTTCTCTTGCTTTGTTTACCTCAGGCAGCAATGTCCTGGGGGAGGCAGTAGAAGTCCTATGCCATGTCAGGACTGGAATTATCCCCACAAGTTTACTTCTCCTCCAGGCTGGTGCTATGTCCCCAGATCCCCTCCCTCAAAGCCCTTCTTTCCTTACCTCCAACCTTGTTCTGTGAGCTGGAAAACTGGCACATGTGGGGCCTCACCCTGGATGCCTATTCACTGTGGGATGGATGGTGAGAATCAGAGACTGTTCAGCAAGAGCTAAAACACGGCTGTGTTATCAACACTGTTTTGGTCACAAATCCAAACCACAGCCCCATACAGGCTGCTCTGAAGAAAATTAACGCTGTCTTAGCCAGACCAAGTATAACACCTTAGCACTGTTTGTGATTTCTCTTAGTCTTAAATTTGAATTTCATCTTGGCTACAACATGAGGAGAGTCTTTGATGACATCGGGAGAAAATCTTAGATTTTCTGAAATATGGTCCTAACTGGATTCTGCTCTGAGGGACAGAGAGTCAGCCCAGAGTCCCACAGCATGGAAGCATCCTTGGCCTTGTATCCCCTATGTGAAAGAAAGAAGATGCATTTTGGCATAGTCAAAAGGGCAAAGGTACTCACACACATGCCTAACAGCCCTACCTGTACAATGGAATGTTGTTTATCTTTTAACATGTCACGTTCATATTCCTTTCCCTTTGAACTGGTGGGTGGCATGCACTAACCATGTTTAATGGGAGGAATTCCTTCAAGCTAAATCAGTTTTCTAGTTTAATTCACCTGAAGTGCTTAAACACAAATAAAACAAAACAGAGCTTGTAAGATTTGTTTCCCTGCTCTGCTTGTGTTGAGGGGCTTCTTCTTGAAACATGTGTCCAAATTCAGAAAGCTATGCTCACTCTGAAGCCTGAAAAAAACACAGAAATTAGGATGATTACAGCAACTGGAGTGTGTATATATTTTGAAGGACTTGGAGCATGTAAATATTTTGCACACATTTTAAAGGAAAGAATAATTAAAGACATGAAACTCTGGAAAGTAGGGTAGAATGTAATACATGATTACCAGGATAGACAGCATTAGGTTGTCTTGATAGCCGTTTCTACTTTTCTAGGGAAAGGAAATTATAGGGGTCTCCTAGGGCATTCTGTAAACACTGTGTTGTCAACTCATTTCTTCCGTGTGGTGTGCTTGACATTTCTGTTCAAGTTGTTAAATTTTAGATGGATGGATGCTGTCAGAGTTTATTAATCAAGAGCTCTCCTGGTGGCCCTCCAATAGCCCAAAGGCATTAAATGGGAAATTACTAACTGAGGAATAGAAGATGGGAATTAGTATAAGAATGATTAAGGAGCTGGTGAAAAAGGAGCCAAGAGTATGCTGTGTTGCAAAGTAATATATCAGGTCACAGATCAGTGACCAAGATAACTCCTCAAGCATCAGTCCTTGTGGTAGTCTTTTTTGAAATCTTTGATGACCATGACTCAATAGATGGTTAAAAATGAAGATTTCTGGTTGTGTTGGACTTGGATGCATTGTCTAAACAGAACAGGCTCAGAATTCCATAAAGGAAGAAAGTAGCAGCTTCTGCAACTGTAGAGTTAAAACTGGCATGACATTCAGAGCAAAAAATGAAACTGCAAACTCTTGTATTCAAGAGCCTGAGAGATAAAGGTTCTCCTAGTTTAGTGGTCTTCTGGAGACCAAAG
This sequence comes from Alectura lathami, assembly GCA_013399715.1. Classification (NCBI taxonomy): domain Eukaryota; kingdom Metazoa; phylum Chordata; class Aves; order Galliformes; family Megapodiidae; genus Alectura; species Alectura lathami. Next base: position 195,103 of record VXAV01001359.1, read on the forward strand.
ACAAGAAAGACCTGAGAAGAAAAAACTGGATACCTGAGCTGGTCACAGGATAGCTAGCAGTCACTCATTTTATGTGAGTGAATGTGATCCCAGAATGTGTGAGGAAAAGCATTCCCAGTGCTGGTACAAATACCAGCATGAGACTCCTGGAAAGTTCTGTAGGCAGGATCCTTGATGTTTCAAAATGACTGGAAAAGAGAGAGGCTGTTGAGTTAGCCAAGGAGTCTTCAGCTGTCTGCTAGGCTGCTTGGGCCAGAGGAATCTGCTCAGAGCAAACAATGGCTTTGGAGGAATGCTTATATTACCCTTGCCCCTTTAGTTGACATTACTTGGTTAGAGTGGATACAAACATGTAACCATTAGGATTTTGAAATATCTTAATAACACTTTACGTTTTTGAAAATACTTCCAATGACACATATCTGGATAGAAAAGAAAATAAATTATTTGTATTGAATATAGATTTCCAATCACAGAAACTTATTTATTTAAAGAGATATGACTGCTGATTTTGATCAGTGGACAGAAAGTTGTATTTCTCTCCTTAAAGTAATAAAATAGCATTAAAAGAATAGTTGTTTGGCTTGTTATAGAAAACTTAACTGAATAAAATGTCTAAATCTTACGTTAACACAGTCTTCAGACTCACTCTTGTTCTTGCAGCCGATTGTTGTCTTTTTTCTTCCAGTTAAATTACAAGTTCACCAAATCGTTTAAATTTCATTGACTACTTGAAAGAGGAAAAACGATTATGTTTTGCAAAAAGGACAGACAAATGGTCTCTCCGTGCCACTCAGGCAAAACATTTAGGCAAAAAGACATACTATTCCTCTCCTTACCATTTCTGAGCATTTATCTTTATTGACAGTGAAGATTTGCTAGGCTATACAAACTGGTACATTTTGTGAAGTTAGAAGTAGTTTATTTTTGTTGCCTTAAAACTATCATTTGTATTTTAGTTATGGGTGTGGATGAATAGGTGAAGGGTGGAAAAAAGCTGTCCCCAGTGTTGTCAGATAATAGAGCTCTCCTCAAATATGCATCTGGAACAAGCTGCCCAGAGAGGCTGTGGAGTCTCCTTCTGTGGAGATACTCAAAACCTGCCGGGATGACTTCTAACAGTGTGTAGGGAACCTGCTTTAGCAGGGGGTTGGACAAGATGATCTCAGAGGCGCCATCCAACCCCGACAATTCTGCGATTCTCTGAAACATAACTGCAGTTGCCCTAGTTCATTAGTCATAGTGTTTGCAGATGTGTTTACAGCAAAACAATAGCACTCTGCAATCACTTGATCTAAATATTTCTAGCAGATATCTATGCTTTGTAGACAAATCAAACCTGCCTAGGTTTGTAGGTAACAGCAAGACTGTCTTCACTGCCCTTGGAAGCAATGAGTACCTATAATAAGTTTCTAAGCATACATTTACTGCTTCTCTCCATGACTCACATTCTTGATCATGTGCCAGTATTTTGCAGAATATCATGGGTAAAATGGGAAGTTATTCATTATGTCTGTACTTCCCCATGTATTGGTGTGTGATCATAAATTGCATGTTTGTTCTGTGGATTGTTTGTTCTGTGGAATTAACGCACCCACACTCAAGAAATTGAGGTAGTTCACCTTGGAGAATTGAAGGGCTGCTAGTGTACTGTTAAAGGATGACTCTTGAATGTTATAATTTTGAAAAACTCACTAAAAATGCAGTATTACAGCCATCTACATGAAGAGTTGTCTTATTTCTGAGAGTTGTCTAATGTGCTGCATTAGCCCGAGGTTTTCTAGGAAAGAAAGTGAATAATAACCCCATACATACATGAGCCTTGTTTCAGGACTTGTCATGACTGTAACAAGCAGCACCAACTACTGTGCCCAGCCTCCCCTGGACTTGGTGGGGCTAAGAGAGAACTACTACAGGAAGAGGAGCCCAGACCTGTTTTCAGATGCTGCTTGCACAGTGTTGCCATTGATCTGTGTGAGCTACCTGCTGCCTGGTGTAGAATCATAGAATTATAGAATACCCTGAGCTGGAAGGGACCCACAAGGATCTTGAAGCACAGCTCCTGGCTCCCCACAGGACCACCCCAAATCATAGAATCATAGAATGAATGATAGAATGGCTTGGGTTGGAAGGGACCTCAGAGATCATCTAGTTCCAACCCCCCTGCCGTGGACAGGGCTGCCAGCCACTAGCTCACTAGATCAAACTGCCCAGGAACCCATCCAGCCTGGCCTTGAGCACAGCCAGGGATGGGGCAACCACAGCTTCTCTGGGCAGCCTGTGCCAGCGCCTCACCACTCTCTCAGGGAAGAATTTCTTCCTGATGTCCAGCCTAAACCTCCCTTCTCTCAGTTTTAGCCCATTCCCCCTTGTCCTACCATTATCCACCTGTGTAAAAAGTCGGTCCCCCTCCTGCCTGTAAGCTCCTTTCAAGTATTGGAAGGCCACAATGAGGTCTCCCCAGAGCCTTCTCTTTTCCAAGCTGAACAATCCCAACTCCCTCAACCTTTCCTCACAGGAGAGGTGCTCCAGCCCTCTGATCATTTTGGTGGCCCTCCTCTGGACCCGCTCCAACAGCTCCACATCCCCTCTGTACTGGGGGCCCCAGGCCTGGACACAGCACTCCAGGTGAGGCCTTCCAAGGGCAGAGTAGAGGGGGACGATCACCTCCCTCTCCCTGCTGGCCACCCCTCTCTTGATGCAGCCCAGGATGCCACTGGCCTTCCTGGCTGCAAGAGCGCACTGCCGGCTCATGGCCAGCTGTAATCCATGCCCTGTGTCCAAGAGCGGTGTCCTAATGCTCCTTGAGCTCCATTTACTTGAGGCCTTGCCACGTGCCCTGGGGAGCCTGTTCCATGCCCACCACCCCCTGGGGCAGAACCTTTCCCTAACCCCCAGCCTGACCCTCCCCTGACACAGCTCCGTGCCATGCCCTCGGGCCCTGTCGCTGTCCCCAGAGAGCAGAGCTCAGCGCCTGCCCCTCCGCCCCCCTGGGAGGGAGCTGTAGGCCGCCATGAGGCCTCCCCTCAGCCTCCTCTGCTCTGGGCTGAAGAAACCAAGGGACCTCAGCTGCTCCTCACACACCTTGCCCTCCAGACCCTTCCCCATTTTTGTAGCCTTCCTTTGGATGCTCTCTAATAATTTCATGTCCTTCTTATATTGTGGCATCCAAAACTGCACACAGTAAAGGGATGTTGTGCTCTCAGCTGCTAGATGCCAGTGTTGCAGTATGTATATCTCGGAGAAAAAATCCTCTGTGCTTTCTAGGAAGATAGCTAAAAGGAGAATTTGCTCAGTACTGTTTCCTATATTTTGAGTGCTGATGCTCTGAGGGTCACAGAGGCTTGTGAAGTTTCAAAATGCTGTGATAAGCCAGGGACATACTTCTAAGAAATTGCAGTCAGCATTCAGGGGTCTCAAAAGGACAGAGGATCAACACAAATTTTAATTATTCTGTCATAAATCTTGAGAAACTTGACAGTGCATTGTTCCTTCTTCTGCACACTTTTGGGAAGCCTGGAATTCTGCTGTGAACCACATCCGTCATGCACTGCTGACACTAAAACAATTAGTATTTTGGAAGTAGTCCCAAGATGCCTCTTTGGCCACTGCTAATTGCCCTGAGAAGACATAAACATCCCTTGATGAGCTTATGATCCAAGCCACACCTATGTGTGATTAAGCCAGGAGACATGTTCTGCAGCTCAGTTTGTAGAGCCAGTTGTAGCCGTGGAGTGTTAACATCAGATGGGAAGGTAGGATACAGACCTCATAAGAGCAGTGCACTTAGAATGCACATTTGCACTGGTTTCATCTCAGGAGACAGAGCCTCACCAGGGTGGTCTGCATACAAGTATTCCAGTACTTCAGGTGTTCTTCCAGCTTCCCACACCACCTGCACAGTCAAGGTCTGTGAAAATCAGATTGCTAATTACCCTTTGGTGAACTTGCATCACCTGCCCAAGGTGATCCATCTGCCTACCTCTGGCACTGCAAAATAACAAAGAAGGGTGTGGGAGAAGGCTTCAGCTGCTCCCACTTCTCTCCCCTTTTCCTGCCTCTCTAGTTTTGCTCAGTGGGACAGGATATGACATTTAGCAAGAAACAGCTTTCTGTGCCTCATAGCAGGACATGTGAGTTCTCCACAAAGATGATGCATGTAGTTTTTGAAATATATTCTGCAAGTGTCATATTGAGGCCACAACATATGCTCATTCTCTTTCTGCTAAAGGGAGAGTAGCTAAACAACCACACAAATATGAGAACTGTGATGCTCAGAAATCATCCCATGGCACACAAGGATAATTTAGACAGAGATATTGTCCCAAGAGTGATTATTATTCAGGCCATTTACAAGAAATCTGTTACAAGCACAGCATGTAAGTTATTTTTATTTGTAGGAAAGGCATGATGATCTTTTAGAAAATAGCTCTGAATTAGATTGCATTTTCTTCTGTGGAGAAAACAGCTGTTGGATCTCAAATTTGGTATTTTAACTTCCCTCAACTTCAGCATTTATGATTCTTACTGGTACCAGTAAATGCAATTCTGTGTTTAACTGCTGTGCTGGAAATAGAGCGGGAAGTGACATCCAGGAGACATTTGTTCATTGGCTTGGGATTTGTAAGGAAATTATTTAAAAAGAAGTCCAACAAAGGATCTACTTTTCACATAGCTCATGTAATCTGAACAAATTTCCTTTAACTGATGAAATATTTAAATAGAACACATTGTTGGAAAGGCTAATACTAGTCTGGAAATCCTGGCTATCAAACTCAGATCCACAATAGGTAGAGTACTAGGTAGAAAATTCTGGTGTGTTTTCAGAATGAGGTTACTCTACTCTTGACATATCATCAAGAGGTTTTCTAACCAAATCCACATGCAGCCCTATGAGAAGGAAGGATCTGGGTATCAAAGGCTATGGAGAACTCTGCCTAGTCTGGGCTTGAAAACAAGTTGTAAGTTATATAAACTCTGACTCAAATCTTGATCACAACTTCTACTATTTTGAAATTGTTTAGGACAGGCATAGATTATCTTTCCAACCAAGCAAATCTCACCAGTATTTTTATTGCCAATGTCAAATTCAAAGATGCAACTGTGAGCTAAAATGCTGTTCTTCAATGTCTGAAATCTTGGACAATATTACAACATTTTGGCTGAGCGTTGTAGTGTAACGAACACTCTCAGCATTGTTGATTACAGAAAAATTGGGACGTCACAGAAAAAATTAAGCTGACAGCCAAAACCAAGAAAATAATGACAAATAACTCCTGCATAACTCTGGAAAATCAGCTCATGCAAATATCTGTCTTTATGTGAAAGAGACACTTATTAATGTCTTGTAAATGGTGTTGTTTTAAGAAATGGCTCATCAACAGCTGTGTTATGTGTTCTAGAACATGGGGCCAAAATGGGTTCCAGATGGGCTGAGGGTAGGAAGACTGAGAAAATAAAAAACATCTTGAATTTTGGAGAAACTAGTATTGTCAGCACAAGTTACTGTTTTTTAACTGCATTAAATATTCAAAGTGTTTATTTATTGGTAAAGAATGATATAGAAAGATTTTTTCTGATGGCTTGTGTCCAAACAAGCTTTTAAAGAAAGGAAAATCACATATTTAAACTCTGTTATCAAAGTTCAGAAAAAATGATCCCTTTTAACTTCCTGTTTTGCACTGAGGTTTAAACTGTACCCGTGCTAAGGTATCTACTTCCTTCTAAACAAAATCTCCATTCCACCAAAGTTAAATCGTGCTTATAACAGGGATTTCAACATCTATGGAATGAAAAAAATAAACAAAATGTAGACACATTCATGGGGTAATTCAACTGCAAAATGAGAAGGCCATGTTACTCTAACTTCCATCTTGACTTTGACCGCTTATGGTAGCAACAAAAATTGGTATTTGGGCACACATGAGCCAAAAATATCCATTCAAGATTTTTTTTTCTTGCTCTTTTCACTGAAAAGACATGAAATAGACAGAAATATGGTTCAGATTTGGTTCTTTTCCAAAAGAAAATAGATTCCTCAAATACTGTTTTAGCACTGGTCTGACTCACTGAATGTAACAGCTTGTTATTTACAGCTGGCTGACATTTGAAACCTTCACTATTGTACTCTATCACTGGCAGGAAACTTTTAGCAAATATTCTAGTTGGAGCCATAACAAAAGTAGTTTTGCAATTCTGTTATTACTCAGAGCACAGGATGTCACATCATGGGTCTGTTAGGTCCTATTCTGCTGGGAACTCCTTTGTGATGCTAAGGGAGTATTCTTCCTATAAGCTACTGGATGCTTCTTTTTCTTCACTCTGAAATATACGAAGGGCTTTTATCTCAGCTAACGGGCTTTTTTTTTTTTTTTTTTTTAAATTTCCCAAAAGGCCTTTTCTTTTACCCAAATAAAAAAGGCTAAACATGAAGAAAGTACCTATTCTATGATTCTACCTGATTAGTGATGTTTCTTCAAGACTGTTTCTGAGTTACTTTGTTCACCATTAGAAGTATTTGATAGCTGTCATTTACATGGCTGCATGGCTGGCTCTTTTCATAGAATCATAGAATCATAGAATGAACGACAGAATGGCTTGGGTTGAAAGGGACCTCAAAGACCATCTAGTTCCAGCCCGTCTGCCGTGGACAGGGCTGCCAACCACTGGCTCACTACATCAAACTGCCCAGGAGCCCATCCAGCCTGGCCTTGAACACAGCCAGGGATGGGGCAGCCACAGCTTCTCTGGGCAGCCTGTGCCAGCGCCTCACCACTCTCTCAGGGAAGAATTTCTTCCCGATGTCCAACCTAAACCTTCCCTCTTTCAGTTCTAGCCCATTCTCCCTTGTCCTACCATTATCTACCTGCATAAAAAGTTGGTGCCTCTCCTGCTTTTCCCCCCTCCTCCTCATTGCTTGTTCACAATGAGGTCTCCCCGGAGCCTTCTCTTTTCCAAGCTAAACAATCCCAACTCCCTCAGCCTTTCCTCACAGGAGAGGTGCTCCAGCCCTCTGATCATTTTGGTGGCCCTCCTCTGGACCTGCTCCAACAACTCCACATCCCCTCTGTACTGGGGGCCCCAGGCCTGGACACAGGGCCTTACAAGGCCACGTTAGACACTCTCTTCTGTTGCATACCCCTGTTATATAACCATGTTAGAAGCATGTACTATAATCTTCTTCTTATATACTAAGTTCAGGTTGTAGCTGTTCCCAAAATAAGAAGAAATGGGAAGTTTTAGTAATTTTGTTATTTTTATTTATTTATTTATTTATTGGGGGGTGTATGGGTTTTGTTTAACTTGAAATATAAGAACTGTTCCTTATTTTTTAAATGTAACAATTTTTTTTTTTTTTTGCCTACATTCCAATTACATATTCTACTTTGTGTTGCATTTTAACATTATGAGCGTAGAGAATAGGGTAATTTAAGTAGATATCTTTTACTATGTATTGGTATGATATGATGTTACTAATAGCTGTATTATTTAATGCTTATATGTATTTCTTTAAAAGAGGTAACATGGTAAGTATTTAAGTAATGACTGTTCACTGCAATTAACTCAGTAATGAGTATAATAATTCTTACTGTATAGAAGGCAGGCTGAAGAAGAATTCTTAATGCTTTCTCACATTTAATGAATAAAGCTTGCTAAGATGTATGAAGAACCAACAGTTGCTAAATATACTCTTAGGACTGCTAGGTGTCAGGCACAGTCCATGATATCTCACATTAGACCGGAAAATTACAGTTAATCACTGTAAGAAATGTCTTTCTTGACCTATATGATCCAGGATCTCAAACTGGCCTGAGCAGCTTTGGTGAAAAAAACCCATCCAATTAACATTTGAATATCCTTAAAAATGAATCCTCATTTAAAATTCCAGTTCCCTACTTTTAAGGAATATAACCACCATAGAGCTAAAGTTGTGTAATATTATCCAAAGGCTGACATCCCATTTCACTTGATTTAGGTTAAGATAAGTGAAGTGAAAGGTGTTTCTTTACAATATCAGAAGCTCCTGTGCCTTCCCACGTGGTTTCCGGGTTCTGAGAGTTCCTCCCCTCTTTTGCCTCTGATCACCATTGTGGACACACATGGTTAGGAGACAGTCCCATACTTTCCAGTTTGTCAGATTTATTGCTCTCAATTCCTTTAATATTGTATTATCTTGCATTCCTTTGCCGTTTTTAGTAAACTAGTTATCTTCTACCTCAGTCGCGCCTTCTCCTTTCTCACTCCTCTATCCGGCCTCCATGAAGGGGGGGGTGGGGGAGGGGGCTAGACCCTGTAGCAGAGCAATCTTTAATTAACCCATGACATGCCCTAAAATCAGCTCAGCCTGGCTCCCAAGGTTGCATTCCCACACTGGTGACCCACTGACCTTCTGTGATTTGTGTTTAAACCCCTGGGACAAGAGCCTCTGTTCCTAAATCCTCTGTTGTCTTCTGCTTGTGGTCTTTGCTATGAAATCCAAGAGGCCTGTGGCACACAGTGCCAGATCTTTAACAGGGAGCAGCATCCCAAAGCTCGATATTAACATAAGAAGCCTGATCTCCCAAGCTCTCTCCACAGTCATTGTAGAGAAAAATTCCAGGTGGGGACACTGGAATTTCACTTCCTTCTGAACTGCTTTCTGGATGACCCCACCTCTGATTGTGGATGCTAGAAGGAGCCCAAGATGTTCTGTCTTACTGGGTTACATCAGCGCTTAAATACATTGCCCACCATCCGCCATCCCCACCTGTTGCCTCTACAGCCTTGTTAAGGGAGCTGTTGCATTAAAAGGGTCAATACCCACTACAGCACTGCAGGCCTGGTCGCATTCCAATGGACTCTCACAACCAACCTTAGGCAGTTTGGCTGCGCCCAGACAGAACTCTTACAATTACAGATTCATCCATAGCACAGCACCTTTGTCCAGTTGCGTTCAAACAGACTATCACAACCAAACATAGGAAATTGGATGCACCCAGACAGAACTCTCACAACTAGCTTATAGAGGAGTGCTCTTTATTGGAGCGACAGAAAACAGACTGTTTTTAATTGATGGCAATAAAACACTGTCTACAGAGCACATGCAAATACCAATAATATCAAAAATACAGCTGATCACAAAATGCATTACAATATAGAATAACTCTAGAGATTTCTAAATTTCCTGGGGAAGCACTTGGTATAGCCAAGTGTGCAAATCTCACCCAACAGGCATCCCTATGGGGAAGGAAGAGAGGCTGAGCCCATTGACTGGTCCCAGAAGCCAACAGTGTCCTCTCAACTTGCCTGCCATGGTATCTTCCCCAAAATTCTTTCTCTCTCAAACCATTTTTATACTATTTTCAGGTGGAGCTTTGGTGACTCTAAGCATACCTATCTTTACTGCGATTGGGGTGGCAGAAAACTGAACATCTGCTACCTCAGGGTGACTGCTCAGTTCCCTAATACCACAAAGTTCTCTTCTCTGCAGTGTTATCACGGAGCCTGCCCGTGAAGTTGCACACCTTGCTCCACTCCCCATATGGTATCTCTGGAGCCAGTCCCACCAAGCTCCCCTACTGAGCCTGACACCCAGGAGTGAAAGTTGCGTTGCTTAGGGAACTATCATGGAACTGGATCCTTGCATATTCACTGCGCTCCACCCTGGAGGTTTCTTCAACACTTTTCTTCTAAGAGGGGAATATCCCAATAAGTTATTTCCAAGAGTTACTCCATGTAATCCATGCCAAGAGTACAGTCACTCAAGCTTCTCAGTATTTGGAAGGAACTGGGGAGATCACATGCAGCCTTGTCCTGAGAATTAGAGCTCAAGGGGCTCTCGGGCTGCTCACTATTTATGGGGTAAGATGATTGGCTCATAGTCACAGCATTTAGCAGGACAGTGTTATCAGTCCTGAGCAAGGCCTTGGGCGTAGCGGCCAGGCCAAAGGAGCAGTGGGAGCACACCGTCACAGGACATTTGTCATGAGTGTGGGAAGGCTGTGCAGCAGTGCCAGGAGACCCTAAAAATAAATCGTCCTGTAAACTTGTTCAACAAAGGAATTGAACTTAGTTATTGAAAATAAGAAGAGGAACAAATAACATTTGAAGAATACACTTGAATCCCTGTGAAATCAAAGGAGTGAGGTTTTTTTCATCTAGTAATTTTGCAGTATCACTGCTGTCTTCATAAGTCTTCATTGAGAACCTCTAAAAGAAAGAAGCTTGACTTAACTGTTCTCACCAATCAATCATTTTGCTCCTGCATCTGAAAAGATTTTTCGGACAGACCTTCTCTTTAAGCTCTTCTCACTTTACTCATAGCTTACCTTCTTAAACTGTATTTACACCACCTGTATTTAATTAATGAACTTGTTTCTGACTCTAGGCTTCCTTTTTTTTTAACATCTAAAATCCACATCCAAAGTTTATCAATCTTTACATTAGTTCTTGTGGAATATAATATTTTTATTTATTTTATTTTTATGGAGTAATACTGTAAAAAGATATGGCAGTATTCATATTATATAAAATATCCTAAGTGGTTATGCTATTGCTGAGCATCTGAGCCACATATCAATAGGTAACAAATTTCAGCATGCGGAAAGGCCCCAAATCCATTTGGACTTTTTAAATTACAATCTTGTTATGTCACTTTTTAACTTACTTGTTCTGCCTACCTCATAACAAACTTCTCTTCTGTAACAAATGCCTATTGCTGTCTTCGATGGTAAAATCACCATCAATACATTATTATTTAGCTATATTTTACTGATCCCTAGCAACAGCTCTCTGTTGCTCCTATACTTTTTTTTCTTTTTTTTTTTTTTTTTTGACATAGTGGAAGATTTTTTTGTATTGTGAATCAACCTGATGTGCTTAGGATATAAGCATATACCTGCAACTTCCTGAGAATATACAAATGGCATTTTGGGCCAAAGGTCCTTCTAGCGCAGTGATCAGCAGTAACCAACAGCAGATGCCTTGTGAGGTGTACAAACCCAGCTGCCATGTGGTGACATTCTCTGAGTGCGATGTCCCTCTGCTTCAATCACTTACTGAATCCATGTGCACTTTTACTATGAACTACACTCTATCACTACAATTCTTGCAGTTTATCTGCTTGTGTGGAAGATCACCTCCTTTCCTTTGTTCTGAATCTGTTGTAATTTCTAGCACTTTATTTGTTTTTCTGACTGACCATCACTTAGTTAAAATTCTCCTAAAATTTGTAACAACAGAATGGTAGCAGCAGTCAGAGAGGTCATAATTTTATGTGCACAGTTTTCCTGTGTGATTTATCTTTAATACTTTTCTCACTCTTGGTTTTGTTCCCAGTACTCCTGGCCTTTGTTACCAATAATTCAGGGATGATTTTGAAAACCTTGTTCATTTTCTTGATCATTTTCAGCAGCTGTCTGCTTTGCATGTTGGAATTTCGTATCCAATTATTTGATGTAAATCAAAGCTTCCAGGCTACTACTCAATTTAAATTCTGCTTCACTGCTTCACATGACTAATTTGAATAGGAAAGGTTAATACCCCCTTTTTGTATGCAGAGATATATTATAATTCAACATGGTTTTTATCATACAAGACAGTCCTATGTTTTCTACCTTAGACGACATGCATTTTTTTAAAAAAACAAAGCACCTTTGTATTTTTTCTCACAAAGAAATGTGTATCAGTGCCTTTTTTCCCCTTTAAGTTAGTCCTGGTCAGATCTATGATTATTTATTTTGCTCCCACATTGTTTTTTTCTCATTCCAGGGAAGTACTTATAACTATCTACTTATCTTTCTGTAACATGCATAATCCCTGTGGAATGCACTAGATAAGCATTCATAGACATGAAATGTCCTGAATTTCTGGATTCTTTTTTAAAAAAAAAAAAAACAAAACAACAACAACAAAAAAAAAAACACACAAAACAAAACAAAAAAAAAACTTATGTTGTCGTCTGACAAAACTTGGTCTTGCTGCATCATTTTTTGAGATGGCTTCCTACGAAGCCATTCAGAGTACACTGACCTACACAATCTATGCTGTCACTAATTTTCCTGACATACCTATCTTGGACATTTACATTTCAGTTCCTTAAGGATTGACGTGCTTTTCTTTTCTTCTGTGGTGCAAAAGACTATTGTGTCAGTATCATGGATATGGAAACTGAAGCAAATGTGTTTTCCCTGTTTGCCTCTCTTCTTGCATGACAAACACACTTGTTCTGACCAAAGCTCTTCATTAGTTGTTTGCTGATCATTCTAAACATTCGCTACAATAATCTCTTTGAAGAAAAAGGTTATCAGCAATTCTGAAGGCACAACACATGATGTTTGGATAGGGAGGAGAAAAGAAAAAAGGACATATCTCTTGTCCTGGTGGCAGTGGATAAGCGTCAGTGCACTGGAAGAACCTGATTCAGATTGTATGCACTCTAAAGAAAAAGATGTTACAAAAAATCTTTTGAATTTATGTAAATTTCTTTATGAACTTATCTCTCCACTAGCAGTACTCTGGTGGAGGTGTACAGCAGTATTGATCCAGTATATTTTTGCACTTAACAGTTTTCACACTTTCAGGCCACTGTGATTATTGATTCAACAATCCCAGGAGAATTAATTTATTCTATTGAGTTTGGTTTTGCTTTTCTCGATTTTGCAGTAGCATGGAGGAAATCATTAGAATATGTGGGTAGTTTGTAGAGATTCATTCTCCTGTTCAGTGAGTTTGCTAATTTTGCATCCAAGCATTTACTTGCTAAAATCAGAAGTATGGCTACATTCTCCCTTGCCTGTTTTCCAAGAGCAAATTGAAATTCCAAGTGATTCACATAGGTCCTTAAAAAAATCATTAGAATAAATTGTCATGAATATTAAACACAAACATATTTAGTATTTGATACTGAAATAATTAGTTTTCTGTATTCTGTATTCTGTCTTCTGTATTGACAGACATGACACCTGCAGTAGAAGAATTTTTGTGTATATGTGCTGCCAGGAGGGACTGGAGTCCTTAATAATTTTTGGTTACTCTCATGAGGCGCAATGTGAGCTGAAGATCATGCTGGGATTACAAATAGAACACCAAACATACTTAATAGTCGGAAATGATGAAAATGACCTGTCTAGAGTAAAGCACATACCAGAATCACGTGAAACTTCTGTATTGATGCTCAGAGGAATTTACCATCATGAGTTTTACGTTACGTTTCTGGACTAAGAGCTGACCTAACTGGCCACTGCTCTGGAGGCAATGATGCTGTGATGATTTATCATGCGGTTTTCACATGACGTCTCACCTAGGTTTACAAACATGTGAGAATTCTGTTTTCTTTTAAAAACATTGTACAAATCTAATAATTTAACATTTCATTCTTTATTATTTTGTATTTCAGGAATGGTGTGCACAGGCAATGACTGCTTCATATTCAGCTTTGTTGTGCTCACATGCTGACTGTTTGCTGTGCTTATCCTGCAGTTTAGTGTCTCTTCTCTGCATGGGAAGGCTTAGGGTCATTCTGTGCAAAGATTCATTAAAACTGATGCAGCCAGTAGCATAAGGAACCCTTGTGATGTCTTTGAAAAACACTTTTGTTTTACATATTTATGCAATAATTCAATTGACTATCCACTTTAAAGAAAGATGTGTGTTTGGTGGGGCAGTAAGAAAAATCTGAGAAGATCAGTTCCTGCCAGGTTCAGACCTAGATGAGGGAGGAAAATGCAAAGATTGAAAACAAAAATTGTAGTGTTAGTGTGCTGTTTTTTAAAGGATAACCAGTATATTGAGATTAAATGAGAATTTTAACTTGTTCCATCTCTTTTGTAAACAAGCGCATACAAGGAGTTTCAGCTTGTTCATTAACTTAATCATCTCGGTCATCTGGAGCTTGACCAAAGCCCAGTGAAAACCAATGGAAAAACTTCCATCAGCTTTAGTGGGTTTTGAATCCTGTCTTCCTTTTGTTTTGATCAGTTAATGACTGACTTTTAAGTATAGAATTGAATATAGATAACATGATGTAATGTAATTGTGTTATGAAATGTCTCGATAGACATCTGTTATAAAGAAAACAGGCATGTAAACTACATAAATTTAATACTAGTATTAATGTCTCATTGAATGACACAATGTAAAAGGCAGGGCCATTCACACTTCTTAACGATGATTCTGAAGAAATATAGTTAAAGAATATAGTTAAAGGTACTAGCAAACAATATAGTTTTCTGTTATTAAATTAATCAGTGATGTTTGCTGGGTAAGGGCGTTCAAGATCTGTTGGTGGCTAAAGAGGTAGAAGGGTTCTTGTGGTCATTCAGGTATATAAACACTGAAAGACCGTAAACTATCTTTGGAGATCTTACTAGCAAAAAAAAAAAAAAAAAAAGGAAAAAAAAAAAAGAAAAAAAAAAAAAAAAAAAAAAAGGAAAAAAAAAAGGGTAATAATTTATATAAATTAATGATTGCTGAATATTGCTCTATGGCTTCCTCTTTTTAACTTTTATCTATTTATTTATTTATTTATGAGAAGGACCCCCAGAAACTCTCACTAATAACACAAAACTAGACTAGTGCCTACAAAAAATGCTTTTTAAAGTTCTATGCCTAAACTCAAGACCTTATGCAGAAGAATTGCTCTCTTTATGGACTTCGTGAAATACATTGATTTTAACTCAGGGCCATGTTTTAGCAACAGCAATGCAGAGTAAAAGGGAGCCCAGTAAAGTAACAACACAGAGTGTCTCTGTTCAAATCTGATTGTTGTTGGTTGCCTTTATGTGGAATGTTTTCCTGGAATGGAGGTGGAAGACTATATTTTTATTGAAAAAAAAATACCAATTTGCAGCTGCTAGGAAATACATTCTAATCCTGGAATTCTAATTTGACTAAAGACTTCCCTGTTGCAAACCTCATTATTTTAGAAATTGTTTACTGCAACTAAAAATATCACTAAGGATGCCTATTGAGACATCAAATTGACTTCAAAAAACAAAATAAGCTCATAAGCTCCTTAGGTGTATTCAGAAGACTAGCTGCATCCATTATCTGTTCAAAGTCAATTAACTGACTTTTATTAAAAAAAAAATCCTTTCTACAACAGTGTACATTTTTTTTTCAGTGATGATTACAAGACTGAACATATGTAAAAAAGTAATCATAGTTTAGAACACATTTATATCTAGGTCTCTCCCCAAAAGCTGCTCAGATCTATTTTCTCCCAATGCAATGGGTAAGGGATGCAAAAGCAAGGAGGTATATTGGTCTTCAACTTACAGAATTCTCTGGGTATCTAACATTTTGCAAGTACAATTTTCCACCCAATTCCAGCTGCTCTCTGAACTGTCCATACTGATGCCATCAAACTAGACTTACGCAGGTAAGTTTGGAACACAAGAGACTCCCCAGTCACTCACCCCAGCTCTTGCACAGAAGCAATTATATATGGCATTTTGAGCTCATCTGTGTGACGTAGGGGCTTAAAGCTCCAGAGGGGGTGGCATTCAGTGTGTTGCACTTGGTGCTTCACAAATTATTTTTTGTGTTTGTGGTTATCCAAGAGTTCTTAAGGCTCTGTCTTGGAGCTGCTTAGTAATATGATGCAATGTTTCCTCCCAGTATGTTTGGGACTCTGTCTTTGGTAGCATTTATTTGGTAGCATTTATTTTTTGACTGTATAAACCTAAACACTATTATTTTTTTTCCCTTAATATTAGATTGTAGAGGGTGAATGATTATTATAAAAGATCAATTAGAATCTTTGAATAGAAATGGTAGCTTACCAGAAAGAGAGTTTAATAAATATTTGTGACTCATCAAAGGGGTATTTGAGATGCACTTATTGGTAAAGTTGGCACAGCAACAGGAAATTTTAACAACTTCATGAGTCTCAAGTATGAAGCATCAGTGATTCTGCAGCATTTTCTAAAATTCAGGATTTTTTGCATCAAGTGATATATGAGGAATAAGCTCTACAATAGTAGACTTGCTAGAAGACTATCCAAAAAATTACACTCTCTTTCTATTACAGGGGTGCATCTCAGCTGTCAGATGTTGGAGAGACTTTCCAGCAATCTACAAGTTTGGGAAAATACTAAGCCAGAGCTGTATAAAATTTTAATTTCCTCAGTCCTTTCTAAGATAGGAAATGAGTAGATTCCCCTTAAATGTGATTTTGAGAAGATATCCAAGATAAGGCAGTTTTGACATCATCTCACGTCTCAGGGCTGTATTGAATGGCTCGTATGTCATGAAGCACAGCCCTGTTTCCTGCCATGCTCGAAGTTCTGTGCTGACAGAGGAGCTCTAGCAGCCTAGGGTGTTGAGGAGGAAGAAAAGTTCTCCGTCTTGAAACAAGTATTTACTCATTCTAGAGCCCTGAGAAAGTCTAAAAATATTTCCTTCTATTAATTCATCACCTTTACTGGTTTAGGAATTAAAACCCATAAAACCTTTTTTTTCTTTTTTTGAGCTGAGGCTCACTCGAGTGTAGGGATCACTGTGCTTGAAGGGGCTCCACCTCAGCTTCGGTCTCTTCTTTGCAGGTTATCATTGCATGTTGTCCTTTGCAAAACTCCCAACATTACCCCCAAATTAATGATTGTTCACAATCTGTTTGTCGAAAAGTTGTTGCAGAAGCTGCCTCCTCCGACAGTTCAGTCCCAATTTCTGCCATGACCGTACTCACAGCTGGGGTCTCTCTTCCTTGGGTTAACTGTGATCTATAGTTCCACTGTTAAACTAATCTTCCCAAGGGAAAAAGGTTTATGTGGTCAGTTCCCAACCTTCAACCTCCTGCTTACTGCCATAAATTTTTGATTTGCTTACCAAATTAAGCAAATTGACAAATAAGTAGAGAATGAGTTAACTGTAAGACTGTAAAAGCTGGTAATTTGCTGGAGGAGGGAGAACTAAACCCAAAAATTCAGCATCTGTTCTGCCCTGCCTGCTACTTAATGGACTCATCAAAGCATGTTTTGCTTGGCAAGAGCCAGAATGACGTGCGGTGATGTAGCTTAGGAACAGAGGGAGTGAGGCTCTGTGTATGTTTTGGAGCAAAGAAAATACATGCTGTCTGAGCTGGTGAGATCACAGAGAAATCGGTACATAGGTGGAAATACTAGAAATGTGATACAAGACAAGACAGAAAATGCAAGAAACTTGTATTCTATTTCTTTATTTATTTATTTTTCACCCCCTAGGGATCGAAGTGTAAATTTCCCTATCTGAAGGTGAATGTACACAGAGGTGGTTGTAATGTTAGAGTAATGCAGCCTAGTAACAAAACAGGAAGGTAATCTTTATTGGGTATAGGAGCAGGGTTACACGTTGACCACTAGAGAGCAATAGACAACCAGTACTTGTTCGCTTGCTACAGCAAAATCCGAGCACCCTACGGGGATATAACACTTTTTAAAATAGAGATGCAGAAATTAACTTCATAAAGTAATATTACCCTCTTGCCACTTCTTAATAGCCCTAATGCCCTCTAATCTAACCAGATAGCAGGAGTGAGCACTCCGATAATCAGCAGCAACCTGCATCTGAAGAAGTGTTTGAAATGTATATTGCTTAGCTACTTGAAGCAGGAAAGCATTGTAAAGCATTCAGACTAGCTGCAGAAATGCAACGCTGAATTCCTCAGTCTCTGAGTCCAAGCCTGCATTATGAAGGGGAGGGAAACTTCCAGAATTGAAACTTCTTTTGCTTCTATTTCGAATTCTCAATTTTGTCATTGTATGCTTGCAAATCTCAGAAAACAAAGACTGGGTTTTTCTTTTCTAAGTGCTCTGAAGTCTTACAAAATAGTATATACTACTACACTTCTCTAGTATATAGTACAGAATACTAAATTCAATACTACATTCTGTAGTATATACCATAGAAAATATACTACCAAGTTATGTATTTTCATGCTGGAAGCCAAAATGTTCTTCATTGCAAGTATATGTTCCACTCTTCACAGAATTCAGATTTACAAAGTATACTCACAGAATACATACCCACCAGAAGAACCTCCATCTACATTTCCAGATTCCAATAGCCTGTGCTGTTGCATTATCACAGCATATGGTGAAACCATATCCATCCCACTATAGTTATGATACGGTCTTGAAGAGACAGGAGAAGCTGTTATGTGAGGGTACCGCTACGGCTCAAGGAGAAAACCTATGTCCCCCCAAAAATGTCCTTTTTCATTGTCAACTTTGTTATCACTACTCTTTTTCTCAGGTTTTCCAGTGCATTTCTTTCCTACTTTTGGGGGCTTGTGAATGTAGTAATATGCAGAAAAAAATTGTTCCAGGAAAAGCTCCTAGAGCATCTGATTAATTCTGTAGTCCATTTGCCCTCTTTATTCTCTTTGTCCTGGGCCTTCTCCATGCACAGATGTTTCATAGTTTCGCAGCTGAGTTGCAAAGCTGCAGCTCTATGTCGGAAACTCTGTCTGTGGCCCTCCTGGCTATACAAGCCATGACCAGCATTTCATGTCAGATAATCTTGTTACTGAGTGGAAAGAATGTAGGTTGACAGCAGGACAATTGGCAGCAGCAGAGAAGTTGTGGTGAATTCCTGGTAAGCGACCAGAAGTGACCAGTGACCAGCCTCACAGGGGACAGCAGTGGTACAAAGGAACAACTGATGTTGTCCCAAATGGCGCAAAGTCATCACCTCTTTGCTGGAGGAACTAGGACTCACTGTGAAGTAAAGCATACTACCTGCTTGCCATTACTAGGAAATACCCTTCACTTTAGAGTCCTCCGTGTGGATGTCCACAAGTGCCTGAGTAAAACTGGTGGTACCTGTAGAGTCAGGGAATCAAATGACAACGAGAGAAGGCATGAAAGACTTCACAAGAGCAGGATTCAGAGGTTACCGATGAAGACTGGTTAATGGCAAAGGAAAAAGGATAAGGTGGTAAGTGCAACTTAACTATCCCCTCCCTGGTAGTCTAAGTAGGTTGAGGTCTGGAGACCAAACGAGAAAGGGAAGATAGGACCTGATCTGACTCATTTCTGTAAAGACAACATTTACATGACAATGAAAGGAAATGGAGTAGCAGTGAACACAAGGTTAGAAAAGTAGGGAATGGACTGAACTTAGTGTAGCTGGAAAACACTAAGAAAGACGCAACTTGACTCTCAAGCTTTACATAACAAAGGCTCTTCTGGGTGACATTGTTTAGTCTGGCCATATTTAAATACTGAATGATCTATTTACCTTTGCTACAGGCAATTGCCTTTCTAACCTCAGAGCAGGCTAGCTGCACGTAAGTAAAGAAGAAATGTGAAAGTGTTTAATCAGATAACTGGTTCCATTTCACGGATATGAAGTGTATTTCTCACACAGGACTGCTTAAGATACAGCTAAACGAGGTAAAAAACACACAGTTTGACTTGCAAACTCTTTATTTCTTATTAGTTGTGTTACAGCATTTTTTTTTTTTATTTTAGGAACCCTCGATTGTTTCTGGTTTTCAAGACAACTATCTGGTGAAGTGTAACCCACACATATTTATCTCTGCAGAGCAGCTGACACAAGCCGGTAAGTGCAAATTTTCCCTGGTGGCTTTCATGGCATCCACACAGATAATTCCCAACTGTAACTGTTTAGATCACTATGTTAACTACCTCAGTGAATAAATGTGGTCCAGCAAAGGTCAGCCCACTCTCATAGCCTGTCAGCAACACAGAACACAGTGAATGTCTGCAGTGTAGGAAGAAATGAGATACCACTGCTAGTCAGGCACACCCAGACAATGGCAAAGCTGGGTCAAGCCCTCTCTTTCCAATTACACTCGTATGGAATTGATCAGAAGTCAACTTCCTAGCAGTTCATCTTATCACAAAAGCAGAGTATAACTGTGAAGTCGTACTGACAAGCTCCATTTTAAAGACACTATTTTCGAAGACTCTGTACACTGTCTTAAATACGATTTCCTCTCTAAGTGGAGTGGTTAGATCCCGAGTGGCGTTAAAAGGACTTTTAGGAGGTAAAGTGCTAAAAGGTCAAACACCTTTTTTCTCCCTTCAGATTATACTAAAAACAATTTATTTAAACAGAAGTTGAAATTTTATAGGAAGCCACTGAAAACAAGCAACCAGTACATCACGGTGCTACTTAACTGAGCTTTATGCCCATTAACACAACACAGCGACATCAGTGGAACATATATAGATACTGCTGGCCACAGACCTTCCTTCAGTGTTCTGTCCTGTCAGAATTCTTTCCTACAAAGGAAAACCAAACGCAGCGCGGTGAGAGCTGTGGCAGTGCCAGCAAGCAGGATTCTGTGCAGTCCTACCAGGCACATCACATGGAGGCTTCGCTTCCTGATGCTAACCCTAAGATGAATCTTTTTACCTCATCTTTCAGGTAAACACCCGAATACTCTTAAATATGAGCCTGGTCTCAGCCTCCTCCACAGCAGGGAGGGCTGAAACTACACCATCCTTAACGTCTCCCACAACCCAAGCCATTCCATGATTCTAGGACTGCTCCCAGCCCCCTATGCTGTAGCATCCGGTTGACAGCTCCTCGCCCCGCGGCACAGCCCCGAGCCCGGAGCCGGGCTGCACTCCCCGAGGCTCCTCGAGGTGGCCCCGCAGCACCGAGCCCTTCGGCACGGCCGGGCCCCCAACGCCAGGCCAGGCCTCG
>VXAV01001359.1:216367-234264 GCA_013399715.1 Alectura lathami
CGGCCCGCCCGGGGCAGCGGCTCAGCACGGCCTCCGGAGACGCGTCCGGAGCGAGGGAGGCCCCACGTCCTCGGAGAGGCAGCGGCACGTCTGCGTGGGTGGGCTGGATGCCCAAGGAAATGGGATTTTTTTTTGTTGTTGTTTTTTGGTGTTAACTGGCGGATGGTGCTGGCTCGTGGACGCCATGAATGTGCTGCGTTGGCTCGGCTGGACTGTAAAGCTGTTGTCTAAGTTTGGCGGCTTGGACATTTTTCCCGAAGAAGAGGAGCTTTTGGGTTAGTAACCATATTATTGAGCAAATAGAACACTCTGCATTTTTTCTGCTTGTTTAGTTCTTTGTAGTATTTGAGTGTAAGATTCTCTTAAATCCTATATTAAATTTTGTTGTTAGAAAATCTATGTTAAAAATGTATTACATTGGACACTTAAGACAATTTTGATGTATAAAAAGACTTAGAATTCTTCTGAAAAAAAGATCAGTTTTATCATGGTTACAGTCTAAGTATCTTGAAATACACGTTTAATAAAAATAGATTTTTTTTAATTTATTTTTTAAGAGTAATGGTATCCCATAGGATTTCGCTATACTGTTCCATTCTGCATTGTCACTACAATGCAGGGTTATGGTCAAGGCTCTTTTTCTTGCAGATTGTTATGTAATAGGCCAGTCTGAGCATAAATTGTGTAGAGATGAATTTTGCCATCTACAAGAGTGTTTTGAGAGCTGAGTGTGGAGGAATATGTGCCTTTAATGGGACTCTTTTTCCCTTCCTCTGCCATTATCTGTAGTGCCATATTTCCATGCTTTATTGCTTACAGGCCTTAAAGCTTAGAACAAGGCAATACTACATGCTAGTCAGAATGCTTTGGATATACAGAAAGATTTTTTTAAATGGTTATGAATTCTGTTAAGTGGAGAAATGTGCAGCATAAATGTGTAAGTTGATTATACTTTTGATGAGAAACAACTGTAAAAGCTTTTCTTTGGACACTGTCTAAAGTACTAGTTTTGATATAGTAGCTTTATATTAAGATGCATTGCTTGGTTTACTGCAATAAGACCACCAAGCAACTGAATTATATGCCAGATAAAGCTGGGTCTCAGGCCTAGAGCCTCAGAGAAGTAGACCTCCATTTCAGTAGAATTCTGCATAATGCATTTAATATATACTTCCTTTCTTATGATGCCTATAAATGTCAATAAATTGGACAATTTTTTAACCTACGCATTAGAAAAATAGTTACTTTTAATCAACATTTTGCATAACTTTATATCACATGTATTAAAAATTCTGAATGTAATTGTTTTTTTCTGTAGAGTGAAATAACTGTATATCTTATAATAAAAGTAAGCTCTAAGAACCTGGTGCATGGTCTTTGCTCTTCTTAATCCTCTGCATTGACATTCCTCCTTCATTTTGATGGAATAACTTCAGGTGAATTTCAGACACAAAAAGCACTATGTTTGTGTGATTAGCAGTCATTTTGAAACAAAATGCATTTTTAAGAAGAAATAATTAGGGATAAAATTTCTTTGATGTATTCAAATCATTTGGTTTTAATTACAAAATCAGTTATTTTAATTAGTATAATATGTAGTACTTAAGTGAAGCACTTTGGATCTTTCCCAGTCATTAGGCCTAAGGCTAGTGACTGATGATTGTGGCTGCCTGGTTGGGTCAGCAGGACGGTTAACTCTGCTTAACAGAGACAGCCAACCAATATTAAATGGGCAGCATATGTCATAGTATACAGTGGTGCAATGTAGACAAAATAAATTTACGTGGAGATTTAAGTTTTTCCACAGAGACTCACATTTTGCCATACACTGTCTTCCTGGTACAGTGGTGCACAATGTGTTCCAGTTGTTCATAAACCTCTTTCTTTCAGGAAATGACTTACATAGGTTTTTCAGTACCAAAGCAGGCCTTGATTATTGGGTGTAGTCTGTGAACTTAGTATATGAGAAGTGTACGCTTTGAAGAAAGGTCTTATTTATTTGATTGCATGAGATAGAAGCATGCTGCTTGTTGCATCCATTTTGTTGGTAGCAGTGTGTACTTTGAGCAAGTGTTTGATAGGAGTGAATAAGAAAGTTTGGTTTATCATCTTTATGTTGTCCTTTTTTTCATGTGCCTATATGCTTCTCTTTCCAAGTTTTTTACAAAACTAGGGCCTCTAGTATTTTGAGGTATTTTCATAAACTCATTTTTTGGAATCCATTATTAGAAAGACTGTGACTGGAAATGATTTTTTTGACTCTTCTAATGTCTTTTACTCTGTGCTTCATCTGTTCCTTTCCTTCATTTGCTCTTCAGATTCCTTGTAGACTTTCAGGTCTTTAAGTTGTATCTTTGGTTTGGTGTATGTCCCTTGAATTTTATTGTAACTTGAAAAATACAGTATGTATCAATTAAATCTTCTGAAGCATGTCTATGCTAACACTTAATTATCTTAACAATTATTAAGGGTAATTCTCAGCTCCCCTCACCTACAACCGTTCATGCTGGTGTGGAGTGAGTGGATGCTGGATTATTGCACCACCTTTCTGTGTGTCCATTGATGGTAACCAGAAGTAACCAGAAAAGGCAAATTATTTTCATTCTTATGTTTAATCAAAAAAAAAAAAATGCAATGTACTTTATTTTAGCCAAACTAATGCTAAAATTGAACGGTTTGCATCAAAACTTTCCTGAATACTGAATAGTTAGTAAGAAAAGATTGGTGTAAAGAAAAAAAGGCAGGGAAACAAGTTTGTCATTTCAGCAGCAACTGTTTATTCAGTTCTTTTTCACCTCGCATTGGGTTGGTCTGGGATGGAGTTAATTTTTTGCAGAGCAGCCTGTATGCGGCTGTGTTTTGAAGTTGTGGCTGAAAACAGCACTGCTAATATGCCAGTGTTTCGGCTGTAGTTGCATAATGTCAGATCTTGCCTTTTTTCTCATTGTTGCTCTCCCCCAACCTTGCAGTGATTAGATTAGGGGTGAGGAAGGGACTGGGAAGGCACACTGCAGGGACAGGTAGCTAGGATCGGCCAGAGGGGCAGGCCATACCGTACAATGTCATGCTCTGCAGTAACAACTGGAAGCAGAGGATGAAGAAGGGAGAGGAGGGTTAGCTTCCAAGATGGCTGCTGCTCATAGACTGCCTGGGCATTGATCTGCTTGTGGGAGATGGTGAATGACTTCCTTTGTGTCACCACCTTCCCTACCCCCTGCCTCTTTCCTTCATCTATTAGACGGTCATTGTCTTGACTCGAGTTTTGTCACTCTTGTTCACCAATTCACTCCCCTTCCTGCTCAGGAAGGGGTGGGGAAGTGAGGGAGCAACTCTGTGGGTGCTTCGATGCTGGCTGGGTTTAACCCACCACACATCTGAAATGTAGTTGCAGTATTTCCAGGAATGTTCAAAACCTGGATTCTAACAACACTGTTAGAACAGTGTCACAACATAGCATATTTCAGAGATTTGAATATAAACTTAGGTTTGGAGTTACATACACTTGTTTTTGCCTTCAAATATAAAGCTATTTGAGTTAGGAAAGGTTAGAAGGATTACTAGCCTGTTGTTT
This sequence comes from Alectura lathami, assembly GCA_013399715.1. NCBI lineage: Eukaryota > Metazoa > Chordata > Aves > Galliformes > Megapodiidae > Alectura > Alectura lathami. Next base: position 219,939 of record VXAV01001359.1, read on the forward strand.
GAATTAACTCTGTTAATTTCTTCTAGTCTTTTCTTGGGCTGAGCAATCCTGGTAAATTGAAGCATTCTAAAAAAAAGTTTGACAATGTGATAGATCCTTTTTCACATTTTCCTGTAAGGTGAAGTTTTGTGTTACAAAAAATAAGAACATTTTCCATATCTTCAGTCTAATATTTTTTTCTGATCAAGGATGTCTACAGCATAAAGTGCTCTATGCTTACCTATTGGTCAGTTCATGTGGAGTGTAGTTTCAGTGTTAGTAGGTAGTCGCTAACAGTAAAAAAAAAGTCAGCAATACTATTGATCTAATTACATCCCATCCTTTTCAAATGCAATTTTAGTTACTTAAAGCTGTAGAAAGCCTTGAAGCTGCATTGATCTGGATGCAACACTTGAGCTTATCAAGGGCTAGCATCATCTTTCTCCTGAAATAAAGCGATGGATCTCCTGAATATAGGCCTGCCATCCCTCTTTTATGTTGACAAGATTCATCTCAAGTCTAAGAAGTTATATTTGCAGGGGGAGAATGGTCCTGAGATTATCATAAGGATTTGTTTTACTTTCCCCTTTATGCTCTCTGTTATCCAGATTCTAATGTTGCCAATTTTAGATTTGCTTTAACAAAAAAGCCCAAACAAACCCCTTCCCCCCCAAAAAAAAACCCCTTCAGATCATGATACAGCAAAGTGTGTTTTCCTCATTGCTGGGAAGTTGCCATGGATTTGTTTTTCACACAAGGAAGCAGCTACAGATGTCTGCATTGCAGTGGGATGGTTGTAGAATCTTCCTACTGATGAGTTTTACAGGTATGCAACCATCCATCTGCTAGTCTGAAAAGACATTGGTCTTGTCCCTAACCAGTCTTCTAACTTTTTACTGTTGTTTGGGGTTACTTCAGTATATTTGCTCTTTGCAGAATCTCATCTCTAGGGCAACATTTTTATAGCAGTTAGGAATATTAGCAGATAGAGCATAGAGATGCAAGAAGAACTTTCTGGATCAGATGCTTACTTGTATTCAGGCATTGTAAAGATGTTTCATAGTGTGAAGGTCTCGTCATTTTGGTAGTATTATAGTAATGGGGTAATACTCTGTGATCTCATCTCTGTGAGAGGTATTTGGAGCCCAGATCAAGCCCAATCTGTAGACAGACATGGAGGGCAACTAGATTCCGGGAGTAGAAATAGCCATCTTCTGTAGGATGTATTGAAATGCCAAAGAGGCTAGAAATAACCTCACAGTCTATACACTTGCATGCAAATCTGTGCAACAGCATGTCTGTAAGTAAGAGTGTTTGAATAAGAGATGTGTTGAATAGATTTGTGTTGCTGCTTGTTAGCTTTGGACTTTACCTTGTTTTATGTATGTCTCAAAAGCATACTTCTGTTGTTTATTTTCCAAATATCAGTGGTCTCATAGTTTTGACAAAAGCTTTTAAAGCTGAGATTTTGTTGGTATTAAATATAGAAAAGAGGTAGTAAGAATACTAGAAGCTGTGGGGTCAAGTGTATTGCGCATGTTAATATGGTGGTTTTACACTGATAATACTGTTCTCGCTCTTTTCCATTGCATTGCTTATTTTGCTTGCTTGGCACATTTTGTATTATCAGGTTGGAGGGAAGTATTTATAGCCTTGTCCACATATATAGAAATGATTGTTCTGTGTTATTAATAGAAGCGAAAGTAATTACTTTTGCAGCTGCAGATTGTTTTTAACTTCATTAGTTAAAACTGTTGTTCGCTAATAGTTGACTGTAGTTCAATGATTAGTAAATCATAACTGACTAATCTTCTGCTTTTTATTCTTTAGTTCTGCAAGTTGATTGAATAAAATTAAGAACGTGGACTATAATACGGATGCGGTTGCTTGAGCACCATTTATTCCAAAAAGCAGCATATACAAGACTAATATCAAGAAAACATTCTGTTGCTGCTGTTTGACAAAACTGGGGCAGAGTCACATCTTCTGAAATGCAGTTGAAAAAAATGAGAGAGATTTTACCAAAATTGTACCCTGGCCAAGTTGATGATAAAAATAATTGCTTAACTACATCACCAAAGCAATCTTCTGAGGATAAAACAATTCTGTCAAAAGTAGGTGATGACCACAACTGCTGTTACCAGGGGACTGAGGCTGAGAATAATAATTTGTCATTGACAAGCTGTATAAAATGCAGAAATGTTCAGAACATTTCAGTGCAAGATATAGCAAAGCATAAGAAACTTGAATGGACTGAAGACAGAAACTTCGCCTGCAAGATGTGCAGTCATAATACACCACCTGCTTTCCATTTTGTTCCTCAAGGTGCCAATGCTATAGACTTTGAAAAACATGAAGAAATATCTCCAAGAAAAAAACAGAAAGCATTTAAAGTTAAAAACTTTTTGCCAGGTAAATACTACTGTGATAAGTGTAGATTTTCAACAAAGGATCCTTTGCAATATAAAAAGCATGTAGGTCAACATGAAGAAATTAAATTTATTTGTTCCTACTGTAGTTACATATCCTACACCAAAGGTGAATTCCAGAGACATTTGGTGAAGCACACAGGAATTTTTCCGTATCGGTGTGAATACTGTGAATACGGTGCTGTTAGACATGACTATATAGTAAAACATACAAGAAGAGTACATGAAGCACCCATAGAACGACAGTCAAATACTATCGCAAAGCATCGGCAAAAGAAGTCTTGCTTACCAAGTCAAAGCGCTTTATTTGAAAAGCAGAAATACAAAGAAATTACTTTTCAGAATGAACTTTCAAGTTTGTCTTCAAATATGTTTTGTGAGATTCCAGATAAAGTGACTAAAATAGTCCGTTCGTCTCACAGTACAGAATGTACCGTAAATGCAGCATCAGCCCAGAACAAAACAGTATTGGAGCCATGTGAAATAAACATGTGTGAGAACCAAAGCGTGGAAGTTGAGGTGTATTCTCCAAAAACAGAGCCTTTACAACCTGGAATGCCTTTAACAGTAATTGCGCCATCTGAATTTGTAGTTCCATCAAACTGTTTAGCGCAGATAGTAGAAATTAAAATAGTGAATGGAGCTCAACAGCTGGTTCTGAAACTAATTCCTATGAAAGAAGCAGCTTACAAACCTGTGAACTGTGCTGAAGAGGAACTTGAGAATCAAGGTGTAGGACGAACTAAAGAAGGAAAAAAAACATCTCTGTCTCCAAATGAGTTACTAACCATGGAAGTGAATGTAGACAAGTTGTCCAGTGTTAGTAACCACCTTAATTTGGAGAATAAGTATGGCAAGAATTCTGAATGTCTTTATTCTTCTGATTCTCAATACTCAGACTGCAATTCTGTATCTATACAGAGAGAAGATGCATCAAAATTACGCCTTCATTTGCTAAAAGGTATTGATGTGAATTCAGGTGTTATAGAACTTCGTTCTCAGTCTCTAGTGACTAACAGTACTGAAAAAAAAAGTGATCTTAAATCCTCCAAGTGGGAAGTAGATGGAAAAAATAACTTGCATTGTGATTTGTATTGTTATGAAGAAGGTGTGGATATATCCTGTCCAAAGTATGCCACTGTTTCTGAAGATAAAAATTCCAACAGCATTTCTGTAAAGGCTACTCAGGAGGGCAAGAATTTCTACTCTTCTGCTGTCCTTAAACAAAAAGGTATGTTGTCTCTAAAGCAGAAAAACATTGGTGAGAAGAAGTTATGATATCTCATTTCGCCAACATCAAAACATTTCTGTTAATTTCAGTCCAATGTTTATATTAAAATTTGAATTTTCATATTCTGTGTTTATATANGTGAAAAACTTTAATGTTACTAAAACTCCACCTTGGGAGGACAGGACTTTTGGCTTTAGCAAAGTAAAGAAAGCCGAGACTGTAAGTCAAAAAACCAATCTTCTTCTGGAATCGCTAGAACTACAGAAAATGGAAAATAAAAGCAACCCTTTTGAGGGACCTGTTATTTCATCTGTATTTTCTCTTAGCTCTGGAGCCGAAAATGTTCCAGAGGGCATCAGGTGGAATGATACAACACGCAGTAAGGAGTCAGCAACGTTGCTGCGTAGAAAGATCTCTCAGCTCATGTCTACTGCTGAATCTACCATGAAATCTGTGCCTTTGAGGTGTCAGGCTTCTAGTAAAAAGATACATTTGCCACGGGAAAACTCAGCAAGCTGTGAGAGAGTTGTTCCTGCCACTGAATTGGAGCAAGCTATGTCTTTCCCTCAAGTGCATGGTGGAAATAATGTGCTTAGTAGTGAAGAACACAGTAATGAACAGCTACTTCCATTTGCAAGAACATCTAAAAGCAGGGTAACCAAAAATTCCAATGTTGCTTCTCCAGTGTTTATCCCCAAAGGGACAGTGCTGAGAGTACTCAATGCTGCTAGCAGTCAAAGCTCTAAAGGAGTAGAGAAGAGGAGTGAAGCATCAGATCCTTCCACGTATTGCAGTGAGATGCTTCTGCCTCGTCCAGTTCCTGTCAGTGTTTCTGAGAAACTTAGCAGTGATTTGCCATGTTTGCCTAATCAGAGTGGCCCAAATACTCAGTCCCGAAGTATATCACTCCGGCAAAGACCAAAGCGAGATGCAAGTGTTAAAAATAATAGCAAACAAACTATTATACCACATGAGAAAAGCAGTGATGTGAGTAAGCAAAGCAAGCCCTATTCAAAAAGTCAACAAGGACCCAAAAATAAAGTAAAACAAGCAGGCTTCAGGGAACTTTCTAAGAGGAAAACAAGAACACAGTCAGAAACCAGCTCAGGTTCTGACATGTCATACCTATTGACAGCAAGACGTCTTCGGCTTGTCCCTCTGAAAATGAATCAGTTGATTAAATGCCCTCGTCGTAACCAGCCAGTTGTGGTACTAAACCATCCTGACGTTGACACACCAGAGATAATTAATGTCATGAAGACTATCAACAAGTATAAAGGTCATGTCCTGAAAGTAGTTCTGTCAGAGAGGACAAGTAGTTGTCTTGGTGTCAAACGTTACCGAAAGCGTCTTACTCTTCAGAATGCTGAGACAGGAAGCCAAGCGAAAAAGCAGAGTATGCTAAAAATGAAACTAAAAAAGACTCATAAAAACAACTACCAGGTGGTGGAAACTTCACCAGCTGAAACCGTTCAGTGTATGTTTAAGTGTTGGTTTTGTGGAAGAGTGTATGTGGACCAAGAAGAATGGATAAGTCATGGACAGAGGCACTTGATAGAGGCAACCAAGGGTTGGGATGTTCTTTCTCTTCCAGTAAAAAAGCATTAAGTGAGAGACTAGTTGTTTTGTCTGTTTGTTTTTAATTTTAATGGATGCCATTAATTGGCTTGGAAAGGAAGGTAGAAAAAATGCTTAGCTTTGTGAAAAATTCTCTACTGTTAGCAAAGTGGGAGAGGAGAGCAGAGTTCTAAAGCTACTGAGAAGCCTATACTGAGGACTAAGCACTACTTTGCGCTCTCGTGGTTGAAATATTAATTGGAGGTCAACTTCATCTGTTCCATAAGACAAATTTGAAAAAAATTTGCTATGCAAACATTTTTCTAGTTGCCATTCTCTGTGCTAGGATACTGTGCTGTAACTGGTTTGTGCTAGATCTGTACAAATTAAAATCTGACATCTGTCTAACAGGGTTTAATTTGTTTTATTACAGCATAGTGTTTCAGAGATAAGGCATACATGTAGTGAAAAGCACCTGCATCCTTTATGGGCTGCAAGTGTATATCACAGTTTTTAGTGGCAATTTAGGCACCAAGCATAAAAAGTAAAACTTAAATTCAAGCACTCCAGTGGAATAAAACCACTTCCACTGACTTAAAGGAATATAAGGATGTAAAGGTAGAATCTGCGAGATCAGTTACTCCCACTAGAACAGATAGCGCTAAAATGCTTATTTTTTAGTACCTAGTTTTTACCTAGCCTGTATTGCGTAAATATGAGAGAGAGAGCACAATGCTGTCAGCTGTTGGTACTGCCTCTGCTCTGAGCAGGCAGAGCCAGAGACAACATCAAACTTGGACTGAGAGGAGAGAGAAACTTTTCTCTTTGTATTCTCAGACTTTAGAACGGTTGAAGAATTAGTAGCCAAACATGAACTCCCTGCCACCACAGTGTGCAGTCTGATAGAAACACATTCGTAGAATTGGGCATTTGGTTAAAACTAGTCAGTAGGATGATGATTACTTACAAGGGAAGCTCTTTGAAGAGGGAAGACTTTTCAAAACCAAGTTGCACAGTTTTCATATTGACAGTGTTGAACCAGGTTTTCAGTGCAATCTTTCAACCTTTGTAGTCTTAAAATTTTAGATGTTCATAGAATATATTTTTTGTAGGTGTCAGTTCATACAAGCATGTGCCTAGTTACATATGTACATATAATATCTACTGACTTCAGTGCAATGTGAACATTGCTTAGTTGCTTAAACGCTTTTCTAAATCAGGGCCAAATTTCAAGTTTTCTGTGGAGAAGAGAGGTGAATGTAAGTGTACACAAACAATGTAAGTTTTTCTTCATCTCGTCAATTTCAAATCATTCTGTTTTAAAATCATATAGAGTGATCTATATTGAAGCACATAATTGCAATTAAAATCACTTACTACGTTTTTAAGGAAAAGAAGATCAATACCGACTCTAAAGATGGATGTGTATTGTAGGTTTGAACTGGAGCTACTCTTTCGAAAAACTGGTAGTTCCTAACTCTTCTTTTTCATTGTTGGTGCATTTTTGTAAACAGTTTAAGCTGGGAATATTTTTTTATATACTTGGGCAGATTATACATTGTTTTGATAAAGTATGTATTGTATCTGTATGGAAATGTAAATATTTTAAAACTACAACGTACAACAAAGTTAAAAAAAAAAAAAAAAGTTTGCTTTCCAAAAATTTTGCAATAGTGTTAAAATTCTTCAGATACTTGGTGCTTTAAGTGAGATCTTTTTCATCAAACATAGGAAAATTTTGTATCATTTGTAGCATAGACTAACCTATTCCACAGAACAAACTTCCTTTTGTCTGTTTTGTCAGTAACAGTGAGATGACAGTTCCCATTTTTATATTCAAATGGAATTATATATTTTTAGATGAGTACACTAGAGGGTTTTTTCACTTTCATGTACTTTTATGCCAAACCTAACAGTACTATTTACATTTTTGATTCTGAAAATAGTTTTCACTTGAAAACTTTGGCATATCACATACAATAAATATTGAATTTATTAACATAAGAAAAATATGGTTAAAATTCCTCCTTTGTTTAAACTCTTTCAGTCCAGGTTACTGTCCGAATTAATTTTGTTTCTGTAGAAGCTACTAAATAAATGTCTTTGAATTTGCTGCTTAAGAGTTGTCGCTTGCAAAGTTAGAACATTCTTAATGAAAGCTGTACTCTGTGTGTGTGCGGAAAAAAATGTTGCTGCTTAGCATTGTAAACTGTAGGTGGTTTAAGTATACTAGTAATGCTTGTCTTTAGTAAGAAGTTTGCTGCTTTAGTAAACGTCTACAAAACTGTACATCACTGACATTGTCTACTGTCTAAATTGTTAAGGTGTTTTATTTTCTTGTGGGTTTAATTTAGAAAATACACTTTAAATGTGAAAACCTTTCGTAAGTTAAACTGTATGGTGACTATAAAAGTCTGAAAGCAGATTACATCATGCCTCTTTTATGAGTTCTGCCAAACTCTACTTAGCAGCTTCTGTTCTGTTGATTTTGGTTGTAATGATTAGATAATGTCATGTCAAAATAATTTCAGTCATNTCTCGTGCTCATGTTCGGGACTTCAATGCTTTTATTCTTCTTGGTCCTGTTCTGCAAGGATGAAGTGCATGAGGTTGCTTTATTGGTACATTCCAATTGCCTAGTCAGACCGAGAGAGGATGATGATTGATGCATTGCAGACAACACTAAAGCTTGCCTTTCATTATCTGAATTTAATTAGACTTTCCTAACCTCAAAATGTTTAAGTAAATATTGTACTTTTTTTTTTTTTTTTTTTTTTCCCTGGAAAAAGAATCTCCTTCTCATCTGCTTTGATACACACTGGAACATGTTTCTATGTGAGTTTGAAACACTTGTACAGTTCCTACTGATGTTTTTTATCTGTATACATGGTGAGAATTCAAAGGGGCCGTTTGCATAATGGTCCTAATGTATATGTTTGAACACTCATAGAATACAAGTATCTGCTACTTAAGCTAAAGAATATATGTTAGTTAAGCAGTAGAGTTTCCATCATTAAAGGTGGCCTTACAATCTGCCAATATCTATGAGCATCAGCTGACATTGACTGACTTCAGTGGCTGCCAAGCAGGGCTTTTTATTTTGCAAATACATGTGCACACCAAATTAATGTATTAAACAGGGAATACTCAAATAGAGATTCATGTGTCTTTTTCAAAGAAATAATACATATTTTTATATGACTACATAATGTTGTGTTAGGCTTTACTACTAACAGCTTCAGTGACAAGTAATCAAGACTGAGTTTAGTTTTCATCTTGTGTTAAGTGCAATGCAAGATAAGCAAATTGCTCAACCATTGTCAAAGTATCAGGAAACAGTCTCTTAATGTTTTTCTGTGAATTAATACAATGACATATACTTTACCTATATCCTCAAAGTTAATTTACATCTATTACATAAAAACAAATTGCAAGAATTCAAAAATGCCGCATATCTTTAATCCAAGTTGGAGAGAATTTTTTTTTAGTAGAACGTTTAGAATGCATTGTAATATGGTGAGCTCATCACTCAAAGGCCAATCTGGCTTTTGATCCATTTAAATAATTGTTCCATTTTACATGTATTCAGAAATTGGTGATGTTAAGGCAGAAAACATCTTTTGCGCAACTTGAATGGATACGTAAGGTAGCACTGTTCTCTCTGGGTTCCTCCCTTATCCTTTCCATCGATGAGTGTGATGGGAACATATTTGTAGAAGTCAATGATTTCTTTCACAGAATTAAATTTCTAGGGGAAAAAGAAAATATGAAATTAGTAGTTGAAAATGAAAGTAATATATGTTTTTGTCTATAACATTAAAAGAATTGCAAATGACAGTAGTAGAAATAGGCAATATTTTGTGTAGAATTATAATTAGAAAGAAGCTATCATAAAAGGAAAAGCACCAGAATTTAATCCTCTTTTATCCTTGGAGTCTGTCGTATGTGATAAAGAGCACCTGGGTGCTTGGAGCAAAAGGGGAACATGTCTTACCCTGGGAATGCAGTATCGCTTGTAAAAGTTTGTAATGGCAGATGCAAATGTAGATTTTGAAAAGACAAACTATTAGAATTTACCCTGACAAAAAATTACACTTAATAGTAGGTGAAACACTGCTAGTTTATCTGTCCTTTTCTTTTTTCTTTTTAATGTACGTTTTATTTTCGCATTCAGTTTGCCAAGAAAGTCAGTGTAAAATCCATTTAAAGTGTGAGACCAGAAGGGTCTCAGCACGGTTTTAATTTTGTTTTCTGGTGTTGGAAGACAATGACATCCTCTAAGCTCTTTCCTAAAATGCTGAAAGTTTGATTCAAAGTTCCTGAACTGAATCAAGCTGGAACTGAAAGCTGTCCTTACCTGTCCTACTGGTGAGAATCAATCCCTGATTCTGCCATTCTGACGGTTAGCAATCCTTTACTACTCTACTGTCCAGGCAATACCGTAGTCGTCATCCTGTCACGGACTTTCAGTTTAAATAGTACTTTAAACTTTGACAGGTAAAACAAACCGACTTCTAATTTTAATTCTAGAGGTAAGTGATCCATTTTTTTTTCATCGCACCACTGGTTTTCATCTTGAATCTTTGGGTTCATTGTTATTAAATCACTAGAACTGTACACAGAAATATAAGTGTATGTTGTGGTTTAACTCAGCAGCCAGTTGCACACCATACAGTCGTTCCCTCACTGCCCCCACCCGGTGGGATGGGGGGAGAATCGGGGAAAAAAAATGTAGAACTCAACGGTTGAGGTAAAAAAACAATTTACTAAAATAGAAAAGGAAGGTACAAAGAACAGTATAAATATATACATACATACGTACATACATACATATGTAAGTATTTACAATCAAGTGATGCATGAGGTGATTGGTCACCACCCACTGACCAATGCCCAGCTAGTCCCCAGGCAGTGCCTCCCGCCCTGGCCAACTTCCCACAGTTTTTAAAGCGTGATGTCACATGGTATGGAATATTCCTTTGGCCAGTTTAGGTCAGGTGTCCTGGTTCTGTCCCTTCCCAGCTGCTTGTACACCCTCAGCCCCCCTTGCTGTCAGGACAGTACTGAAGTGCCCTTGGCTCTGTGCAGCACTGCTCAGTAACTGGTCCCTAGTGAGCTCAGTATAATGTAAAAAAGACATATGTAAATGCCAATATATGTGGCTAAATTGCTAGCAAAAGATAATAACAATTAAAATAGTCATTTTTTGATTTTATTCATTCCAGCTTTACACTAATTTATCTGTATGGGGCTTCAGTTACTTGCTATTGATCACCATTACATTGGTATAGTACAAATTTTCTGAGATAAAAGTCTGATGAGCAGAGCATTTTTCTCCCCACCTGACAGCCCACTTATAAGGCTACATAAGAGCAAAGGATGCCCTCATGGAAACTGAATTCAATGCATTTGAAAAAAATAAATTGTAAATGAAGAATCATTTTTTTTCATGGTACAAAGTGTAAATTGCGTATGAAAAATGAAGAGCTACAATGGGACAGGGAAAACTGAATAATTATATGTCTGAATGAGTATAAGCTTTTAATGGGTGGAAATATACTAGAAGTTGAAACATGCTGCAGAATAGCATGATCTTCTTCACTGTGAGGGTGGAGAGGCACTGGCACAGGCTGCCCAGAGAAGCTGTGGGTGCCTCATCCCTGGAGGCATTCAGGGCCAGGTTAGAAAGTGTCCTGGGCAGCCAGATCTAGTGGGTGGCAAAGAAGCCCTCAGCAGGGGGTTGGAACTGGAAGGTCTTTAAGGACCCTTGCACCCCAAGCCATTCTATGATTAACTATATACTTCAAATCCTTATTGTCGAAGTGCAATTTTCCAGTCTGAGTGTCAGTCCAAGCCCACTGTTCAAGATGCATGCTTTGCGTGTGCAAGTTGGAACAAACAACACAGTTATGTACTATGGTATTTCCTGAGATGGGGGAGATTGTGTTCTTCCTTTTAGTTCAGTAAAAATCCCTTCCCCCAACTGGTTTTCATATTGTTAATGTAATTTCCTAGTTTCCTTAATTGTATAATCTGTTAAAATGACAAACTAGGTTTTTATTGTATAGTGTACTATATTTCAGTTTCATTTAATTTTTTAAATCTATCATTTCTAATCAGAGCCTTTTTCATCTGAGCTATTATTGGAAGAATAAACAACATAAGAATCATAAAAAGCTAAACTTGATCTCTCTTAATTTATATGAAAACTCCAGGAGGTTTGGTTCAGAATCATACATAATATTTTACAAAGACTGCACTACAGCAATGCCTCAATAATAGTAGCATTAGAAGGTTGTGGTGTTTTATTAGTATTTATTATTGTTATTATACCAGTCTTCCCAAAGAATAACTTGCCAGTAAAACTTGCACCTCATATGTCTGAAAGCTTATGAATTCACTCCTGATTTGTAAGAAGAGTCCAACTATAAATCTTGGGCCTGTTAAATTTATCAAATCAGCTTGGGTCAATTTTGATTTCAGGTTTTCTTTTGTTTGTTTGTTTTTGCTTTTGACATTTGTGTGCTGGGTCTGGCGGGCATGGAGTTTATTTTCTTCATAGCAGCTCATGTGGTGCAGTGTTTTAGGTTAGTGCTGGTAACACATGGATGCTTTAGTTATTGCTGACCAGTACTTGCACAGCACCAAGACTTTCTGTTTCTCACTCCACCCTCCACTCAGTGAATAGATTGGTGGGTGAGCAAGACGCTGGGAGGGGACACAACCAGGCAGATGACCTGGACTAAGGAAAGGGATATTCCATGCTCTGCATTATCATGTTCAGCATACAGAGCTGAGCTATATTTTCCTTGGTATACCCGTGGGAGGTGGTGAGTGATTGCCTTTGCATTACTTGCTTTGTTTTGTCTCTTGTTCCGCTTCTTTGTTTATTAAACTACTTTTATCTTGGCCCACAGCTTTTCTTGCTTTTACTCTTCCTTTCCTCTAGCCCCATCCCACTGGGGGATGTGTGGTGCTTGGCTGCCTACCAGAGTTAACCCACAGCACTACAGATTATTTTTTTCTGTATCGCATCTTTATAGAGATGAATATTTTAATTTGGAACAATATATTTTTTTTTTCCTTGAGTGGAAGAGATGCAGATAGAGTATTTGTTACTTAACCATATAGGCAGTATAGGAGTTAGTCTCTTATGAATATAACTGAATTTAATTATATGAAAGTGCATTGCTAATCTAAATTTCTGAGAAATTTCTAACAGAAATTTACTCTTTCTGAGAGACTGATTGGTGGGGGAAAGTAACCCTCCCACATTATTTCATGACTTCCGAATATCCATGGCAATGACAACTTTTGTCCTATTTCCTCATTTCTTTTTTGAAGATATTGATTTTGTTATGTGAGGGACAGATGATTATAGAATCTGTCTAATTATGCAACAATAACTGCAATAGGCTGTGCTGTCAGATATACAAAGTTGTAGATATATTTTAAATTACTGCTTGTATTAAATATAACTAATTACAAAATATACTAAAATAATAGGTATAAATATGTATGCCTGGAAAGGAAGGACTTTTCTTCTTTACTTTGCAGGTGTTACTTAGGGTAGGTAGAAAAAAAGTACTTAGGAAATTTTCACATTGATTTAAATGACAATTTGAGCATGGTATCTAAAATTAGGTTATAAATTATTATCATGCCAGTATTGTAAAACAAACTACTGAATCATAATAATTTTGGGGAAGTTTATAGTTAATCTTTGGTGTTGAGAACTTGTGAAGTGTGACACAAAAGCAATAGACTATAGCATTAGAGGGGATTTTACTTACATCATCTCCTCTGAGCCCTGTTCCCAGCGCATACTGTTGGCTGTCTTCCAGAAAACGTACTTTGATGTTGTATACTCTTCTTCCATAATAGACAACCAAAACATATGGTTCAGTGCTTGATTTCCTTGAACAATCTCTAACCAAGAAAGTCTCATCCTGTATGACACAAATTATTATAGTGGTTATACTAGTAAATTCTGGTAATAATAAGTGTATCATAGTATTTGCCTATAACTGTAGTTAGGATTTAAATCTTGCAGAATTAGTGAATTATAACAGAGTAATAATATATGGTTGCAAAAAAATCTGCGTTTTAAATGAAATTTGTTTGTAGGCAATTTAGCGATTCTTTTCTTTAAATGTAGTAAAGCTCTTTGTGTTAAAATTAGTATTTTCCATAAATAATTGACATAAACTTTGACTGATAGTAGTGAAGAACAATGGCTTGATTAGTGCTGCTCTTCTGTACAATGTTAAGCTGAAATCTTTATCATATGCTAGTAAATAATCTTAAAAAAAAATGGGATCTTAAAAGTCAAGTCAGTTGAAAGAGAAAAATTAATAAGTGACTGTAAGTAGGAAGAGAGAATAAGGATATTATAATTCACTTTTTTTTTTTTTTTTTTTTTTTTTTTTTTTTGTTCATTTGCTTTCAAAAACAGTATATGACTTTGTGTGCTTAATTTCCTTTGGATAGAACAATACAATATGAGGATATGGTCTCTTTTAATACTTGTTATGACCTCTTAGTTCTAAATTGTATTAGTCTTAATATGATATATATTTACACTATTGGGGTAATCTCATATTTATCAACAACGTAGACTGTGGGACTGAGTGCACCCTCAGCAGGTTTGCTGATGACACCAAGCTGAGCGGTGCAGTTGATACCCCTGAAGGAAGGGATGCCATCCAGAGGGACCTGGACAGACTGGAAAAGTGGGCCCATGAGAACCTGATGAGGTTCAACAAGGCCAAGTGCAAGGTGTTGCACTTGGGTCGGGGCAATCCCAGGTGTGTGCACAGACTGGGAGAAGAACTCCTTGAGAGCAGCCCTGCGGAGAAGGACTTGGGCGTTGTGATCGACGAAAAGCTGGACATGAGCCGGCAGTGTGCTCTTGCAGCCAGGAAGGCCAATGGCATCCTGGGCTGCATCAAGAGAGGGGTGGCCAGCAGGGAGAGGGAGGTGATCGTCCCCCTCTACTCTGCCCTTGGAAGGCCTCACCTGGAGTGCTGTGTCCAGGCCTGGGGCCCCCAGTACAGAGGGGATGTGGAGCTGTTGGAGCGGGTCCAGAGGAGGGCCACCAAAATGATCAGAGGGCTGGAGCACCTCTCCT